>JAPTMU010000408.1:128802-145958 GCA_028583405.1 Pogonophryne albipinna | reverse complement strand
CAGGTACATCACATCACAGGTACATCACAGCACAGGTACATCACATCACAGGTACATCACAGCACAGGTACATCACATCACAGGTACATCACATCACAGGTACATCACAGGTACATCACAGCACAGGTACATCACATCACAGGTACAGCACAGGTACATCACAGGTACATCACATCACAGGTACATCACATCACAGGTACATCACAGCACAGGTACATCACATCAGAGGTACATCACAGGTACATCACAGCACAGGTACATCACATCACAGGTACATCACATCACAGGTACATCACATCACAGGTACATCACATCACAGGTACATCACATCACATTATATATATGGGCAACTCGATGTTGACAGGATACCAACTGGTGACTTCTAGAATTGTGTGAGTAACATTCTGTGTTTAGACTTCTCTGTTTCAGTGTGTGTACTCTGTATACTTCTCTGTTTCAGTGTGTGTACTCTGTATACTTCTCTGTTTCAGTGTGTGTACTCTGTAGACTTCTCTGTTTCAGTGTGTGTACTCTGTAGACTTCTCTGTTTCAGTGTGTGTACTCTGTAGACTTCTCTGTTTCAGTGTGTGTACTCTGTAGACTTCTCTGTTTCAGTGTGTGTACTCTGTAGACTTCTCTGTTTCAGTGTGTGTACTCTGTAGACTTCTCTGTTTCAGTGTGTGTACTCTGTAGACTTCTCTGTTTCAGTGTGTGTACTCTGTAGACTTCTCTGTTTCAGTGTGTGTACTCTGTAGACTTCTCTGTTTCAGTGTGTGTACTCTGTAGACTTCTCTGTTTCAGTGTGTGTACTCTGTAGACTTCTCTGTTTCAGTGTGTGTACTCTGTAGACTTCTCTGTTTCAGTGTGTGTACTCTGTAGACTTCTCTGTTTCAGTGTGTGTACTCTGTAGACTTCTCTGTTTCAGTGTGTGTACTCTGTAGACTTCTCTGTTTCAGTGTGTGTACTCTGTAGACTTCTCTGTTTCAGTGTGTGTACTCTGTATACTTCTCTGTTTCAGTGTGTGTACTCTGTAGACTTCTCTGTTTCAGTGTGTGTACTCTGTAGACTTCTCTGTTTCAGTGTGTGTACTCTGTAGACTTCTCTGTTTCAGTGTGTGTACTCTGTATACTTCTCTGTTTCAGTGTGTGTACTCTGTAGACTTCTCTGTTTCAGTGTGTGTACTCTGTATACTTCTCTGTTTCAGTGTGTGTACTCTGTAGACTTCTCTGTTTCAGTGTGTGTACTCTGTATACTTCTCTGTTTCAGTGTGTGTACTCTGTAGACTTCTCTGTTTCAGTGTGTGTACTCTGTAGACTTCTCTGTTTCAGTGTGTGTACTCTGTAGACTTCTCTGTTTCAGTGTGTGTACTCTGTATACTTCTCTGTTTCAGTGTGTGTACTCTGTAGACTTCTCTGTTTCAGTGTGTGTACTCTGTATACTTCTCTGTTTCAGTGTGTGTACTCTGTATCAATGCTCTGGAGTTGATCTGACTGAAATTGTGATTTTAAATCTCTAAACCGCTACAGTATCTGTCAGGCAGAAACTTGGGACAAGTCATTTGACTGAAACCTTCAAACTGAACTAACTGACTGCTTGGGTTAACTTTTGATTTAAACATTTGTAGAATACTAAGAGCTTTATTGAGTAGGTGTAACTGTATTAAGGGTTAAACTTTATAACTTAGGGTTTAATGTAATTATAAAACCATTGGGCCACTGAAAAGATACAATAGCAACTCAGGAGGGAGCCAGTCTAGATTTCCTTTTGAGGGCCACCAGCTGCAGAGAGTTAACTAATTGAAGGGGCGTGGCCCCACATCTGTGAGCACTCAGAAAACAGGTGTCCATTTTAGGTAGCACTTTCCTGGAGCGTCAGACAGACGAAGACTGACAAAGACATTGGAGTCCTGCGGGAGTAAGACTGACAAAGACATTGGAGTCCTGCTGGACGAAGACTGACAAAGACATTGGAGTCCTGCGGGAGTAAGACTGACAAAGACATTGGAGTCCTGCTGGACGAAGACTGACAAAGACATTAGAGTCCTGCTGGAGTAAGACTGACAAAGACATTAGAGTCCTGCTGGACGAAGACTGACAAAGACATTAGAGTCCTGCTGGAGTAAGACTGACAAAGACATTGGAGTCCTGCTGGAGTAAGACTGACAAAGACATTGGAGTCCTGCTGGACGAAGACTGACAAAGACATTGGAGTCCTGCTGGAGTAAGACTGACAAAGACATTAGAGTCCTGCTGGAGTCACGAGGGGGGCAAAGAGGAGGCAAATCCTACTTTGATTGAGCTAAGTATCGCTGGTGTTTTATTTCGTTGTTTAGCCCCTCATGCTATAATCATGTGTATTTTCTCCATTCCTGTTCATGTGTTACATCACATTGCATTTAGCTGAGGCTTTTATCCAAAGAGACTCACAGTAAGTGCGTTCGACCAGGAAGACACAACCTTGAAGAAAACAGAATCATAAAGTACATCAGGCTTCATAGAGCCAAACATTTCAAGTGCTTCTCAACTGGCTTTAGGTAAGCCAGTCCTTTGTTAGTATATAAGTGCTTTGTTAATAGTTCTATTGCTCGAAGTGGAGTCGAAAGAGATTAGTTTTCAGTCTGGAAGGTGTGTAAGCTTTCTGCTGTCCTGATGTCAATGGGGAGCTCATTCCACCATCTTGGAGCCAGGATAGCAAACCCACGTGTTTCTGCTGATGGGAACTTGGGTCCCCCTCGCAGTGAGGGTGCAGCGAGTCGTTTGGCTGATGCAGAGCGTAGTGCACGTGCTGGGGTGTACGGTTTAACCATGTCCTGGATGTAGGAAGGGCCAGATCCATTCGCAGCATGGTACGCAAGTACCAGTGTCTTGAAGTGGATTCTAGCAGTTACCGGAAGCCAGTGGAGGGAGCGGAGGAGCGGCGTGGTGTGGGAACATTTAGGAAGGTTGAAGACCAGACGAGCCGCTGCATTCTGGATGAGCTGCAGAGGTCGGATGGCACATGCAGGTAGACCAGCCAGGAGGGAGTTGCAGTAGTCTAGGCGTGAGATGACGAGAGCCTGGACCAGAACCTGCGTGGCTTTCTGGGTCAGCTGGGGACGTTTCCTCCTGATGTTGTAAAGCGTGTATCTGCAGCAGCGGGTTGTAGCAGCGATGTTTGCAGTGAAGGACAGGTTGTTATCTAGGGTCACACCCAGATTCCTTGCAGTCTGAGTCGGGGAAACAACAGAGGTGCCGATATTGATTTTCAGGTCAAGAGTGGGACAATCTTTTCCCGGAAGGAAAAGCAGTTCAGTCTTGTCAAGGTTGAGCTTGAGGTGATGAGCAGACATCCACAGAGATGTCAGCTAGACAAGCAGAGATGCGTGCGACGACCTGGGTCTCTGAGCGGGGAAAGGACAGAATTAATTGGGTGTCCTCAGCGTAGCAGTGGTATGAAAAACCATGCGGGCTAATGACTGATCCGAGCGAGTTTGTGTACAGGGAGAAGAGGAGGGGACCAAGAACAGAGCCCTGAGGGACCCCTGTAGTTAATTGACAAGGGTCGGACTCCGACCCTCTCCAAGTAACCCTGTAGGTGCGGTCTTTGAGGTATGAGGTGATGAGGGAAAGTGCAGAGCCTGAAACTCCAAGTTCTTGGAGAGTGCGAAGGAGGATCTGATGGTTCACCGTGTCGAATACAGCAGACAGGTCCAACAGGATGATGACAGAGGAGATGGAGGCTGCTTTAGCAGTGTGCAGTTCCTCAGAGACAGCAAGGAGGGCAGTTTCTGTGGAGTGACCTGCCTTGAAACCAGACTGGAGGGGGAAGGGGGCTTTGGGGGGGTCCAGGAGGGAGGAGGGGGAAGGGGCTTTGGGAGGGTCCAGGAGGGAGGAGGGGGAAGGGGCTTTGGGGGGGTCCAGGAGGGGGAAGGGGGAAGGGGCTTTGGGGGGGTCCAGGAGGGAGGAGAAGATGGAAAATAGTTTTTTGGGATTGGAATAGGAAGATTGTATCTTATCTTGAAAGAAAGTGCTTTTTGCCTGAGAGATCGAAGCAGAGAAAGAGGAGAGGAGAGCCTGATAGGTTAGGAGGTCGTCATGGTGTTTGGATTTTCACCGTTTCCGCTCTGCTGCCCGAAGGACGGTTCTATTAGCACGCAGTGCATCATTTAGCCAGGGAGCAGGAGGGGACTGACGAGCCTGCCGAGATGTGAGAGGACAGAGAGAGTCCAGAGAGGATGAGAGAGTAGAGAGGAGAGTTTCTGCAGCAGAGTTTGGAGGCAGGAGTTGGAACGAGTCAGAGGTTCCGAGTCAGTGTGTCCTCTCGCAATCATCACTGGCCCCGTGTATCTCCTAATCGATATAACCAACCTGCTCTCGTCTATCCCACATGCTCCGCTGAGATCCAGCATCTAGTTTCAGGCGGCCTGTGGAACTGCCTGTCAGCTGTTCCTAAGGCTGACTTCATCTCTGGCTACGCTTCCCTGCAGTCTCTGGATTTCCTTGCTCTCACTGAGACGTGGATTACTCCATCCAACACATCCACCCCAGCAGCTCTCTCCACAGCATATTCCTTCTCCCATACACCCAGACCCACTGGCAGAGGAGGTGGCACTGGTCTCCTGCTCTCTCCCAAATGGAGCTGTTCCCTCTTCAAGCTACCTAACTTCACTCCTTCCACCTTTGAATTCCATGCCGTCACAGTAACCCATCCTATACAATGAACCCTTGTTGTTCTCTACCGTCCACCAGGCGCCTTGGGGGACTTCTTGGAGGAATTAGATAATCTCCTCTCACACATCCCTGAAACTGGCCCTCCCGCTGTACTTCTCGGAGACTTCAACCTCCAGACAGGGAAGATAGACAAACTAACATCTCTGTTAACCGCCTTTGCTTTCTCACGGTCTCCATCCCCACCAACTCATAAAGCTGGCAATGTCCTTGATCTCATATTCTCAAGGAACTGCTCTACTTCTAACCTCTCTGTAAACCCGCTCCACACCTCCGATCACTTCTTCATTTCATTCTCTCTACCTCTTTCCAAACATAACAAACTAATCTCTTCTCATCCTGCACCTGTCCGCCGTAACCTTCGTTCCCTCTCCCCCTCTACCTTTGCCTCATCGGTGCTCTCAGCCCTCCCTTCCTCTGACTCGTTCCAACTCCTGCCTCCAAACTCTGCTGCAGAAACTCTCCTCTGTACTCTCTCATCCTCTCTGGACTCTCTCTGTCCTCTCACATCTCGGCAGGCTCGTCAGTCCCCTCCTGCTCCCTGGCTAAATGACGCACTGCGTGCTAATAGAACCGTCCTTCGGGCAGCAGAGCGGAAATGGTGGAAATCCAAACACCGTGACGACCTCCTAACCTATCAGGCTCTCCTCTCCTCTTTCTCTGCTTCCATCTCTCAGGCAAAAAGCACTTTCTTTCAAGATAAGATCCAATCTTCCTATTCCAATCCCAAAAAACTATTTTCCATCTTCTCCTCCCTCCTGGACCCCCCCAAAGCCCCTTCCCCCTCCTCCCTCCTGGACACCCCCAAAGCCCCTTCCCCCTCCTGGACCCCCCCAAAGCCCCTTCCCCCTCCTGGACCCCCCCAAAGGCCTGTCTCTCTCCTCCCGTTCCTGTCTAAAACACTTGAACGCGCTGTCTTTAAACAACTCTCCTGTTATCTCCATCAGAACAACCTTCTGGATCCGCACCAGTCTGGTTTCAAGGCAGGTCACTCCACAGAAACTGCCCTCCTTGCTGTCACTGAGGAACTGCACACTGCTAAAGCAGCCTCCCTCTCCTCTTGACCTAACAATCAACATCGGCCCCTCTGTTGTTTCCCCGACTCAGACTGCAAGGAATCTGGGTGTGACCCTAGATAACAACCTGTCCTTCACTGCAAACATCGCTGCTACAACCTGCTGCTGCAGATACACGCTTTACAACATCAGGAGGATGCGTCCCCAGCTGACCCAGAAAGCCACGCAGGTTCTGGTCCAGGCTCTCGTCACCTCACGCCTAGACTACTGCAACTCCCTCCTGGCTGGTCTACCTGCATGTGCCATCCGACCTCTGCAGCTCATCCAGAATGCAGCGGCTCGTCTGGTCTTCAACCTTCCTAAATGTTCCCACACCACTCCGCTCCTCCGCTCCCTCCACTGGCTTCCGGTAACTGCTAGAATCCACTTCAAGACCCTGGTACTTGCGTACCATGCTGTGAATGGATCTGGCCCTTCCTACATCCAGGACATGGTTAAACCGTACACCCCAGCACGTGCACTCCGCTCTGCATCAGCCAAACGACTCGCTGCACCCTCGCTGCGATGGGGACCCAAGTTCCCATCAGCAGAAACACGTGGGTTTGCTATCCTGGCTCCAAGATGGTGGAATGAGCTCCCATTGACATCAGGACAGCAGAAAGCTTACACACCTTCCAGACTGAAAACTCATCTCTTTCGACTCCACTTCGAGCAATAGAACTGCTAACAAAGCACTTATATACTAATAAAGGACTGGCTTACCTAAAGCCAGCTGAGTAGCACTTGAAATGTTTGGCTCTATGAAACCTGATGTACTTTATGATTCTGTTTTCTTCAAGGTTGTGTCTTCCTGGTCGAACGCACTGACTGTGAGTCTCTTTGGATAAAAGCCTCAGCTAAATGCAATGTAATCACATGTATATATGATGACTGATGGTTCCAGGTGAGCTTACCTGCAGGAGTCCTTCAGGCTGCTCAGGTGAGATCTGATCTGACGTCTGACTCACCTCCACCATCACCTTCCCCTCACCTGTAGTAGTAGAGTAGTATCAGTATTGCAGTATAAGTACCTGTGAGTAGTATCAGTACTGCAGTATAAGTACCTGTGAGTAGTATCAGTACTGCAGTATAAGTACCTGTGAGTATCAGTACTGCAGTATAAGTACCTGTGAGTAGTATCAGTACTGCAGTATAAGTACCTGTGAGTATCAGTACTGCAGTATAAGTACCTGTGAGTAGTATCAGTACCTGTGGTGAGTATCAGTACTGCAGTATAAGTACCTGTGAGTAGTATCAGTACTGCAGTATAAGTACCTGTGAGTATCAGTACTGCAGTATAAGTACCTGTGAGTAGTATCAGTACTGCAGTATAAGTACCTGTGAGTAGTATCAGTACTGCAGTATAAGTACCTGTGAGTATCAGTACTGCAGTATAAGTACCTGTGAGTAGTATCAGTACTGCAGTATAAGTACCTGCGAGTATCAGCAGTACTGCAGTATAAGTACCTGTGAGTAGTATCAGTACTGCAGTATAAGTACCTGTGAGTATCAGCAGTACAAGTACCTGTGAGTAGTATCAGTACTGCAGTATAAGTACCTGTGAGTATCAGCAGTACTGCAGTATAAGTACCTGTGAGTATCAGTACTGCAGTATAAGTACCTGTGAGTATCAGTACTGCAGTATAAGTACCAGTGAGTAGTATCAGTACTGCAGTATAAGTACCTGTGAGTATCAGTACTGCAGTATAAGTACCTGTGAGTAGTATCAGTACTGCAGTATAAGTACCTGTGAGTAGTATCAGTACTGCAGTATAAGTACCTGTGAGTATCAGTACTGTAGTATAAGTACCTGTGAGTAGTATCAGTACTGCAGTATAAGTACATGTGAGTATCAGCAGTACTGCAGTATAAGTACCTGTGAGTAGTATCAGTACTGCAGTATAAGTAGCTGTGAGTATCAGCAGTACAAGTACCTGTGAGTAGTATCAGTACTGCAGTATAAGTACCTGTGAGTATCAGCAGTACTGCAGTATAAGTACCTGTGAGTATCAGTACTGCAGTATAAGTACCTGTGAGTATCAGCAGTACTGCAGTATAAGTACCTGTGAGTATCAGCAGTACTGCAGTATAAGTACCTGTGAGTATCAGCAGTACTGCAGAGAAGGCGTTCTGCAGCGCTCGCTCTCTGACGGTTCTCTGCATTCTGCAGCGTCTCTGCAGCAGAACCTCTGGACCTGAAACAACCAGAACCATCAGAACCTGTCCCCACCTGCTGTCTGTCCCCACCTGCTGTCTGTCCTCACCTGCTGTCTGTCCTCACCTGCTGTCTGTCCACACCTGCTGTCTGTCCTCACCTGCCGCCTGTCCTCACCTGCCGTGTGTCCTCACCTGCTGCCTGTCCTCACCTGCTGTGTGTCCCCACCTGCTGTCTGTCCTCACCTGCCGCCTGTCCTCACCTGCCGCCTGTCCTCACCTGCCGTGTGTCCTCACCTGCTGTCTGTCCCCACCTGCTGTCTGTCCTCACCTGCTGTGTGTCCTCACCTGCTGTCTGTCCCCACCTGCTGTCTGTCCTCACCTGCTGTCTGTCCTCACCTGCTGTGTGTCCTCACCTGCTGTCTGTCCCCACCTGCTGTCTGTCCTCACCTGCTGTATGTCCTCACCTGCTGTCTGTCCTCACCTGCCGCCTGTCCTCACCTGCTGTGTGTCCTCACCTGCTGTCTGTCCCCACCTGCTGCCTGTCCTCACCTGCTGTCTGTCCTCACCTGCTGTCTGTCCTCACCTGCTGTCTGTCCTCACCTGCCGCCTGTCCTCACCTGCTGTCTGTCCCCACCTGCTGCCTGTCCCCACCTGCTGTCTGTCCCCACCTGCTGTCTGTCCCCACCTGCTGTCTCACCTGAGCAGGTGAAGCTGTCCTCCAGCACGGCGGCCCCCCTGTGGCTCACGTTGTGTCGGGGGAAGCAGAGCTGAACCAGGCAGCCAAACTTAAGCCTCCTCCGGCTGCCCCCCCCCTCCTCTTCATCCTCATCCTCCTCTTCTTCATTGGTGAGCTCCTTCAGCTGAGGAGGACAGACAGGAGGTCACCTGCCATCACACTGACTCACCTGTATACAGGTGTGTGTGTGTGTGTGTGTGTGTGTGTGTGTGTGTGTGTGTGTGTGTGTGTGTGTGTGTGTGTGTGTGTGTGTGTGTGTGTGTGTGTGTGTGTGTGTGTGTGTGTGTGTGTGAGAGATTCACAGTGATGATGTCAGAGGTCCAACCGTTGAAGCCCAGGCAGTGATTGGCCAGGTCCAGGCAGCGGGCGTGGCTTAGAGGTCTGCTGACGGACAGGAAGTGAGGCGTCTGTCTGGAGCTCAGCCTCACCTGAACACACACAGACTGTATTCAAGAACTTTATCTAGTCTCGGCTCCGTCCCTCTAGTCTCAGCTCCGTCCCTCTAGTCTCCCTCTAGTCTCCCTCTAGTCTACGCTCCGTCCCTCTAGTCTACGCTCCGTCCCTCTAGTCTACGCTCCGTCCCTCTAGTCTCCCTCTAGTCTCCCTCTAGTCTACGCTCCGTCCCTCTAGTCTACGCTCCGTCCCTCTAGTCTCCCTCTAGTCTCCCTCTAGTCTACGCTCCGTCCCTCTAGTCTACGCTCCGTCCCTCTAGTCTCCCTCTAGTCTCCCTCTAGTCTCCCTCTAGTCTACGCTCCGTCCCTCTAGTCTACGCTCCGTCCCTCTAGTCTCCCTCTAGTCTCCCTCTAGTCTACGCTCCGTCCCTCTAGTCTACGCTCCGTCCCTCTAGTCTCCCTCTAGTCTACGCTCCGTCCCTCTAGTCTCCCTCTAGACTATGCTCCGTCCCTCTAGTCTCCCTCTAGTCTACGCTCCGTCCCTCTAGTCTCCCTCTAGACTATGCTCCGTCCCTCTAGTATCCCTCTAGACTATGCTCCGTCCCTCTAGTATCCCTCTAGACTATGCTCCGTCCCTCTAGTCTCCCTCTAGTCTACGCTCCGTCCCTCTAGTCTCCCTCTAGACTATGCTCCGTCCCTCTAGTCTACGCTCCGTCCCTCTAGTCTCCCTCTAGTCTACGCTCCGTCCCTCTAGTCTACGCTCCGTCCCTCTAGTCTCCCTCTAGTCTACGCTCCGTCCCTCTAGTCTACGCTCCGTCCCTCTAGTCTCCCTCTAGTCTACGCTCCGTCCCTCTAGTCTACGCTCCGTCCCTCTAGTCTCCCTCTAGACTATGCTCCGTCCCTCTAGTCTACGCTCCGTCCCTCTAGTCTCCCTCTAGTCTACGCTCCGTCCCTCTAGTCTCCCTCTAGACTATGCTCCGTCCCTCTAGTATCCCTCTAGACTATGCTCCGTCCCTCTAGTCTCCCTCTAGTCTATGCTCCGTCCCTCTAGTCTCCCTCTAGACTATGCTCCGTCCCTCTAGTCTACGCTCCGTCCCTCTAGTCTCCCTCTAGACTATGCTCCGTCCCTCTAGTCTCCCTCTAGACTATGCTCCGTCCCTCTAGTCTACGCTCCGTCCCTCTAGTCTCCCTCTAGTCTACGCTCCGTCCCTCTAGTCTACGCTCCGTCCCTCTAGTCTCCCTCTAGTCTACGCTCCGTCCCTCTAGTCTACGCTCCGTCCCTCTAGTCTACGCTCCGTCCCTCTAGTCTCCCTCTAGTCACTGCTCCGTCCCTCTAGTCTCCCTCTAGTCACTGCTCCGTCCCTCTAGTCTCCCTCTAGACTATGCTCCGTCCCTCTAGTCTACGCTCCGTCCCTCTAGTCACTGCTCCGTCCCTCTGCTCCGTCCCTCTCGTTCCTACGCTCCGTCCCTCTAGTTCCTACGCTCCGTCCCTCTAGTCTCCCTCTAGTCACTGCTCCGTCCCTCTAGTCTCCCTCTAGACTGTGCTTCTCAAAGTGTGGTCCGCGGACCACTGGTGGTCCGTGAGCGCCCCCTAGTGGTCCGTGAGTATATTGGTAAAATTTCACATTTGAAATAAATAAATACATTTAAGTTTTCCGCACTCTCGCGGGAATATCTCTGCAATGGAGCGAGCTTAAGTTTCACTTTTGATTGCATGAAATAGCCCAGATAAACACCTTCATCACACATGTGGTTTATTTGTAATAAACGTTGTGTTTTTGGATATTTGTGGAGTTAGGTGGTCCGCGAGTGTTTTTTTATTGGTTAAGTGGTCCTTGGTATGAAAAAGTTTGAGAAACACTGCTCTAGACTATGCTCCGTCCCTCTTCTCTGTCCCTCTAGTCTCCCTCTAGTCACTGCTCCGTCCCTCTAGTCTACGCTCCGTCCCTCTAGTCTACGCTCCGTCCCTCTAGTCACTATTCCGTCCCTCTAGTCTACGCTCCGTCCCTCTAGTCCCTGCTCAGTCCCTCTAATCTCCCTCTAGTCTACGCTCCGTCCCTCTAGTCTACGCTCCGTCCCTCTAGTCTCCATCTAGTCACTGCTCCGTCCCTCTAGTCTACGCTCCGTCCCTCTAATCTCCCTCTAGTCTACGCTCCGTCCCTCTAATCTCCCTCTAGTCTACGCTCCGTCCCTCTAGTCTCCCTCTAGTCACTGCTCCGTCCCTCTAATCTCCCTCTAGTCTACGCTCCGTCCCTCTAGTCACTGCTCCGTCCCTCTAGTCTACGCTCCGTCCCTCTAGTCTCCCTCTAGTCACTATTCCGTCCCTCTAGTCTACGCTCCGTCCCTCTAGTCACTATTCCGTCCCTCTAGTCTCTGCTCCGTCCCTCTAGTCCCTCTCTAGTCACTGCTCCGTCCCTCTAATCTCCCTCTAGTCTACGCTCCGTCCCTCTAGTCTACGCTCCGTCCCTCTAGTCTCCATCTAGTCACTGCTCCGTCCCTCTAGTCTACGCTCCGTCCCTCTAGTCTCCCTCTAGTCACTGCTCCGTCCCTCTAATCTCCCTCTAGTCTACGCTCCGTCCCTCTAGTCACTGCTCCGTCCCTCTAATCTCCCTCTAGTCTACGCTCCGTCCCTCTAGTCTACGCTCCGTCCCTCGAGTCTCCCTCTAGTCACTGCTCCATCCCTCTAATCTCCTTCTAGTCTACGCTCCGTCCCTCTAGTCTACGCTCCGTCCCTCTAGTCTCCCTCTAGTCACTGCTCCGTCCCTCTAATCTCCCTCTAGTCTACGCTCCGTCCCTCTAGTCTACGCTCCGTCCCTCTAGTCTCCCTCTAGTCACTGCTCCGTACCTCTAGTCTACGCTCCGTCCCTCTAGTCTACGCTCCGTCCCTCTAGTCTCCCTCTAGTCACTGCTCCGTACCTCTAGTCACTGCTCCGTCCCTCTAATCTCCCTCTAGTCTACGCTCCGTCCCTCTAGTCTACGCTCTGTCCCTCTAGTATCCCTCTAGTCACTGCTCTGTCCCTCAAGTCTCCCTCTAGTCACTGCTCCGCCCCTCTAGTCTCCCTCTAGTCAATGCTCCGTACCTCTAGTCTACGCTCCGTCCCTCTAGTCTCCCTCTAGTCACTGCTCCGTCCCTCTAATCTCCCTCTAGTCTACGCTCCGTCCCTCTAGTCTATGCTCCGGCCCTCTAGTCTCCCTCTAGTCTACGCTCCGTCCCTCTAGTCTACGCTCCGTCCCTCTAGTCTCCCTCTAGTCACTGTTCCGTCCCTCTAGTCTACGCTCCGTCCCTCTAGTCTCCCTCTAGTCACTGCTCCGTCCCTCTAATCTCCCTCTAGTCTACGCTCCGTCCCTCTAGTCTAAGCTCCGTCCCTCTAGTCTTCGCTCCGGCCCTCTAGTCTCCCTCTAGTCTACGCTCCGTCCCTCTAGTCTACGCTCCGTCCCTCTAGTCTCAGCTCCGTACCTCTAGTCTACGCTCCGTCCCTCTAGTCTCCCACTAGTCACTGCTCCGTCCCTCTAGTCTACGCTCCGTCCCTCTAGTCTCCCTCTAGTCTTCGCTCCGTCCCTCTAATCTCCCTCTAGTCTACGCTCCGTCCCTCTAGTCACTGCTCCGTCCCTCTAGTCTACGCTCCGTCCCTCTAGTCTCCGCTCCGTCCCTCTAATCTCCCTCTAGTCTACGCTCCGTCCCTCTAGTCTACGCTCCGTCCCTCTAGTCTCCCTCTAGTCACTGCTCCGTACCTCTAGTCTACGCTCCGTCCCTCTAGTCTCCCACTAGTCACTGCTCCGTCCCTCTAGTCTATGCTCCGTCCCTCTAGTCTCCCTCTAGTCTTCGCTCCGTCCCTCTAATCTCCCTCTAGTCTACGCTCCGTCCCTCTAGTCTACGCTCCGTCCCTCTAGTCTACGCTCCGTCCCTCTAGTCACTGCTCCGTCCCTCTAGTCTACGCTCCGTCCCTCTAGTCACTGCTCCGTCCCTCTAGTCTCCCACTAGTGTAGTGAAATATTTGTATGTATTCATGTTAGCAAACTATGAATAAGCTTAAAATGGGAAATAATTTGTGTAAAACTGTGAGCTGGATTTGGGGCCTGTTGACATGTGTTTTTGAGGACAAAGGAAGATGGGGGAAGGTGAGAGCATGTCTTGATTTGCATTCAACTTAGATCTAGAGATAATGGCGCTGAGCTACAGTGATTGGGGAAACCTAAGATCTGAGGTGTTTGTGATATTTGGGCTGCCAATCAAGGAGGTCCAAAAGGGAGGATCAGATAACTCCTCCCATTGTTAGAAAGTATAAACACAGAGACACACGCTGTGTTCAGTCTCTTTCCTCTGGCTGGCTCAAGTGATCATCAGGTAAATTCGGGATCCCAAAGATAACTGTATTGAATTTGTACTGTATTGATTGTATTGCATTGTCATATTACCATTAAAGTAGATTATTGTTTAACGGTTACTTGGTAGCTCTGGATTCCTTCCTGTATTATAACCAGCTTGATAGGGACGCGCGGAGATTTGAAAAGCGGACCAGTTATCCCTTTAAATCTCCATCAATTGGTGACTCGACGTGTCTGATTCGAACAAAGCGGAGGAAGAATCCAGACGACCGGAATGGGTCGGGAACAAACGCTTTCAAACATCTCAGACAATCAGCAGGGCCCTGCACAACTCTACAAATAAGGTACGCAGACGTTTATGAAAATCGACTGTCTGTAATTGGATACGCTAAAACTTTAGGATTGTCTGTAGCGTTTCACAGTGTTTTTAAAGTTTAAATGGAATATACAATGCATATTTTACTATGTTAGGAAAGTTATATACAAAACGTAAACGTTGATCGCCAGGTAGACGGAAAGTCCTGCGTAACGTAAATAGAGCAGTTTGGCGCGGATCTACAGGTAGTTTATTCCTGAGTGGCGTGGAGACGGTGCAGTTTGTTGGTTGCGAGGTTTCATTCCTGCACGACAAAACCTGGAAACTCGATATTTTAGATCGGGTCGCCGTTTAAAACTGGGGTTAAATAACAGACCAAGGCTGAAAGCTAAAAGCCAGAGGTCTGTTATATGTTAAATCGAGGAAGAGAACGCGAACCTCACCAAAATTGTGACGGGACCGGCTCTCGTTTCCCTTTGTCTGTAAACTTAATTTGAAAAGCTAACGTGTGATAAAGGGCTCTTCACGACCTGGGTTTATACCCCATGGAATGGTCACATTCTTTAAGAGTGTCGAAGCATCATTCGAGGTCCACTAGCCTGTTGAAATAAACATCACATTATAAAAGCTGGACAAACTGTACGGGGAATAAATCTGTGTGATTTTTACCTAAAATACCTGTGTGAGCAATTGTCTGCGGAGCTCAAAAATGCACTCAGAAGAGTGAAGCTCATTTGTGGTCTGCTGCTGCCATCTAGTGGCTGAAAGGGGGTAACACACCCTTGACATTTTTATATGGTTTAGCTTCAAGCTTAGAGTTTAATCATTACATTGCTGGCCGGTATTGAAGACGGGAAGCACGTTAATAGTAACAACGACAATAGCCCAGTATATTAATACAAGTGAACACATATTAATTAAGTCAGATAAATAAAAGCGAAGTGAATATGGAACGTCAGAATGGTAAAGACGATTCTGAAATTCCAGGGAGTTACCGGGAGCAATGGGAACAGATTAAGAGATTGATTTTAAGTGGAATCAAACAGGGGGCTAAAGAAAAGGCTTGTACTGATCTCCGATTCCTACACGATAAAATGATAACAGAGAATAGAGTGGGGGATGACGACACCGTAGGTAATTTGGGCACAGCATTGAATCTATATGAAAGACAGATTGTAAAGCAACTTGCACACCTAAACGAACAGAAGCCCAGATGGTTTGCCCGTAGCAAATGGAACAAACAAAAACAGGCACTAGATAGATTGAGGAGGGTTTGTCACAATGCTGCCCTCGCAATGATTGGAATTTATATTCCTCCCGTCACAGACGAAAATCTCCCGGGTGCAATGGCAATCCAAAGCCCCATAAAAACAGATGAAGTTAACACTCTTCTGTTCCCTCATGGTATTAAAGACACGAAGGTGCCTACAAATGGAGACATTCTCGACTATGTAGCAGAACGAGTCGAATATTTTAAAGAATGCAAAATAATGTTGTCTCTAACTCAGAGCAGAAATCTCAAACGGGGCCCATACAAAATCCGGCTATTCCCACCCGCTCCTCTCTCCTTTACCCGGATTTAGGTAGTCTGATTACACAGCCCCCTCCCCCTTATTCTCTACCCGACGAAAGCGCAAATAAATTGCAAATGATAGTGGCAGATGCATCGGACACAGAAGGAGAGGAGACTGCCATGAGCGTAGGGAACTATAGAATGGTGGGAACAGTAGCGTTGAGTCCGTTAAGGGGCGTCCCTACTCCAAAGAAAAGACTAAATGTTAAAAAAAAACAAGTTTCCTCCCCGTTAGACAGAATAGACAGCGCACACACCACGCGGAGGCCTAGTTTTAACACAGACCAGGAGGTGGTTTCCCCGAGAAGGGACAGTCGACCACTTGATAGGGAGCTCACCTCAGAACAATTGACTTCCCTTCTGACAGATCTTACAAAGAGCCACTCAGGCGCTACACAGACAGACATAAATACATAACTGACCTCCTAGACGAGAGGGAAATACGGAAAGGGGCGGTGCTATGAACAACAGATTCAAGATAGACGCAAGGAGGAAGTCAGGAGACAGGAACAGAGCGGATATGAGGGCTCGGTAGAAGATAAAGGAAATTAGGGAGAGGAGAGGCCAGCACACAGGTGTACGCAGGCGCGCTGAGGAGGGGGAGAGATGTGATCCTTTTCAGAACAGATCACGCCAGACGTCTTATTACCCATGCGTTGAGGGGGGGGCATCGGGCCATGAAAGTGAGGAAGAGACAGCGAACCACAGAAGTGATAGGAAGATAGCGGGCCATAAAAGTGAGGGAGATACAGCGGGCCACAGAAGTGATAGGAAGACAGTGGGCCATAAAAGTGAGGGAGAGACAGCGGGCCATAAAAGTGGGGGAACAGTCAGCTGGCCATAAAAGGGATAGGGAAACAGCAAGCCATGAAACTGAGGGGTTTTACAATGAAGCAGGAGGCCAGGGTCGTGAAGACAGCTATCAGGACACTTTTCAGCAGGAAACAAGCAGGACAGGAAGAGGAAGACAGCAGGAGGGCGAGGTGCAAAGTTAAGCAGATATCTCTGACAGGAACAATCAGTGAACTAGTGGATGTAGATCAGATTCTTTCAATGCCCCGTAACAGATTAAGGTCTCACCACACCGCAGAAGACCCCACCAAGCATGCTTTTATTTTTCCAGTATTACAGGCGCCTTTAGTGGCCGCGCAAAATGGGAAAACGGCTTATCATCCTTTCACACTAGGGGACATACATGCGCTGGTCGATAAAATGCCGTTGCCTACTGAGGGAGGGAGACATTGGATGCGAAGGTTTGCGGACATGGCTGTAGGACAGACTATCTGTCTGGGAGATTTCAGGAGAATACTAGCACAACAGACTTCCTATTATGAGGTAGAAAGAGTTGAGGATAGATCAGGAACATCGACAATGAAAGATGACGTGCCTATTTCCTTTAACGATGTTCACAGCCAGCTGGGCAAAGCAATGAGAGAACATTTCCCACAGACAGGAGGAGGTTACGGTTCACTGTCATTTACATTTACACCTGGAGAGGCTGCAGCAACCATGTTGCTCAGGGCACGCCAACAATACACAATGGCAACTGACTACAGTCCAGATAATAATGACCAACATATACAGATGTTCCGTAAGGCAGTGCTTGCAGCGGTGCCGAAAGAAATTAAAAGTCTGATGGAGGACAATCCAGAGGTAGATCAGTTAAACACACAGACGTGGGAACGTCATTTAGCCCATCATTTGAGTAGATTTAACAAACAACATACAGAGAGTAAAACTGAGGAAGAGGAGTTGAGGGTGCAGTTACTGCGAACGCAGCTGGAAATAGCCCGGAAAACAGTTCAGAATGACAAAAAGAATGCCAAACAGTTGATTGTTCACCCAGTAGCGCCGGCCGTGCAGCCACAGGGGCAGCAAAACCCACAAGGGGGCCT
>JAPTMU010000408.1:113675-127802 GCA_028583405.1 Pogonophryne albipinna | reverse complement strand
GACACCTGGATCACCTGAGCCCCTTCATCCGCTCCACCTGAGCCCCTTCATCCGCTCCACCTGAGCCCCTTCACCTGCTCCACCTGAGCCCCTTCACCTGCTCCACCTGAGCCCCTTCACCTGGATCACCTGAGCCCCTTCACCTGCTTCACCTGAGCCCCTTCACCTGGATCACCTGAGCCCCTTCATCCGCTCCACCTGAGCCCCTTCACCTGCTCCACCTGAGCCCCTTCATCCGCTCCACCTGAGCCCCTTCATCCGCTCCACCTGAGCCCCTTCATCCGCTCCACCTGAGCCCCTTCACCTGCTCCACCTGAGCCCCTTCACCTGCTCCACCTGAGCCCCTTCACCTGCTCCACCTGAGCCCCTTCACCTGCTCCACCTGAGCCCCTTCACCTGCTCCACCTGAGCCCCTTCACCTGGATCACCTGAGCCCCTTCACCTGCTCCACCTGAGCCCCTTCACCTGCTCCACCTGAGCCCCTTCACCTGGATCACCTGAGCCCCTTCACCTGCTTCACCTGAGCCCCTTCACCTGGATCACCTGAGCCCCTTCATCCGCTCCACCTGAGCCCCTTCACCTGCTCCACCTGAGCCCCTTCACCTGCTCCACCTGAGCCCCTTCACCTGCTTCACCTGAGCCCCTTCACCTGGATCACCTGAGCCCCTTCATCCGCTCCACCTGAGCCCCTTCACCTGCTCCACCTGAGCCCCTTCACCTGCTCCACCTGAGCCCCTTCACCTGCTCCACCTGAGCCCCTTCACCTGCTCCACCTGAGCCCCTTCACCTGGATCACCTGAGCCCCTTCACCTGCTTCACCTGAGCCCCTTCACCTGGATCACCTGAGCCCCTTCATCCGCTCCACCTGAGCCCCTTCACCTGGATCACCTGAGCCCCTTCACCTGCTCCACCTGAGCCCCTTCACCTGGATCACCTGAGCCCCTTCACCCGCTCCACCTGAGCCCCTTCACCTGGATCACCTGAGCCCCTTCATCCGCTCCACCTGAGCCCCTTCACCTGCTCCACCTGAGCCCCTTCACCTGCTCCACCTGAGCCCCTTCACCTGCTCCACCTGAGCCCCTTCACCTGCTCCACCTGAGCCCCTTCACCCGTTACACCTGAGCCCCTTCACCCGCTCCACCTGAGCCCCTTCACCTGGATCACCTGAGCCCCTTCACCTGCTTCACCTGAGCCCCTTCACCTGCTCCACCTGAGCCCCTTCACCTGCTCCACCTGAGCCCCTTCACCCGTTACACCTGAGCCCCTTCACCCGCTCCACCTGAGCCCCTTCACCCGCTCCACCTGAGCCCCTCCACCCACTCCACCTGAGCCCCTTCACCACCTGAGCCCCTTCACCTGGATCACCTGAGCCCCTTCACCTGCTCCACCTGAGCCCCTTCACCCGCTCCACCTGAGCCCCTTCACCCGCTCCACCTGAGCCCCTTCACCCGCTCCACCTGAGCCCCTTCACCCGCTCCACCTGAGCCCCTCCACCCGCTCCACCTGAGCCCCTTCACCTGCTCCACCTGAGCCCCTTCACCCGCTCCACCTGACCCCCTTCACCCGCTCCTCCTGAGCCCCTTCACCCGCTCCACCTGAGCCCCTTCACCCGCTCCACCTGAGCCCCTTCACCCGCTCCACCTGAGCCCCTTCACCCGCTCCTCCTGAGCCCCTTCACCCGCTCCACCTGAGCCCCTTCACCCGCTCCACCTGAGCCCCTTCACCCGCTCCACCTGAGCCCCTTCACCCGCTCCTCCTGAGCCCCTTCACCCGCTCCACCTGAGCCCCTTCATCCGCTCCACCTGAGCCCCTTCACCCGCTCCACCTGAGCCCCTTCACCCGCTCAGAAAACTTCATCATTTATGATGAAATATATAATTACTCAAAGTCTCTTTTACTCACCTGGTTATTAATAATCAGACGACATTATTAAAGCGTTGTTTTCGTGGTTAGTGAAGGTCCTGGAAGCCCCATAAACACCCTAATGAGCCTTGTTATGGTTACAGAAGCAGGAAGTGTAACCCTGATCACTTGTCCTCAGGTGCACACGGACTCCGACAGCGGGAAGCAGTTTTACTTCCACCCCCCCACCAGACGAACCACCTGGTCCTCCCCCCACGGACCCCCGCCCCCCCCACATGCCAGAGACATGGACCGGTCCGTTGCCCCCCCTCTTTCTCCCCCCCTCTCCCCCGCTTCCCCTCAGGTGAGTCCCTATCTTTAAGTGTTTCTGATCAACAACTTGTTGGAACTATTTAATAACTTTATTTCATTTCATGTAATCGTTTATTTGAATAGGGACAATGCACATGAATGAATACTAGCAGCTGTAGCTGCAGGTGGCGTAAAGAGTCTTTAACGTCAGAATCACTTCCTGTCAGGGCTCCTGGGACCAGCTGCTGGACGAAGACTCGGGCAGATTCTACTACCACAACCCAGCCTCAGGGGCCACAACGTGGATCCCCCCGGAGCCTCAGGGCCCTCCAGAGGAACCCCCAGAGGAACCCCCAGAGGAACCCCCAGAGGAACCCCCAGAGACCCCAGAGCCCCTCTCCCCCCCGGCTCACAGCAGGAGGCAGGACGGCGCCCCGGTATGACTCTGATGGATATCTGTTATGTATCTGTGACAGTGAGCTGTACAATAACATGTTTCCATGTTTTTAATGTGAAGCCCCCGCTGCCAGAGGAGGATTACCCTGAAGACACACAGCAGGACGATGTGTTCACAACGGTAACACACACACACACACACACACACACACACACACACACACACACACACACACACACACACACACACACACACACACACACACACACACACACACACACACACACACACACACACACACACACACACACACACACACACACACACACACACACACACACACACACACACACACACACACACACACACACACACACACACACACACACACACACACACACACACACACACACACCTACCTACGCACTGTACCCAGTGGCGTTTGTATATGTACGAAAGTGGTGGGGCACAAAAAGCTCAGATGTCTATGAGCTTCTGCAGAGAAGTTCGTGGCTGCTGAGGCTCTGACTCTTCAGGTTTATAAATATTATATTTTGACCTAAATCAAAATATAATATTATCTTCAAAAGCCTCTTTAGTCTGATGCTTCGATTAATTTTAAACACACAGTTCAACAGAAGGATACCCAAAAAATGTAATGTTATCACTTACATATTGAATTGTTCTCTCTCAGTAAGATCCCATCTTCAATAACATGGCGGTCTCACCTTGATTTGAAGATGAAGTCCATGCTTTCCTTCTGGACAAACATCTCTATTACTTTTTTGTAAAAGTCCTCCTTATCTTCTTGTAGTTTCAAAAGTCTATCATAAATCTAATCGATAGATTTATTATAAAAGTAGGGTAGACATGTGGATATTATCCGGCTGAACAAAACGTGCATTTATCTAACAGCTACGTTTCCCACAGATCTTACACTGAACAAAAATATAAACGCAACACTTTTGTTTTTGCTCCCATTTGTCATGAGATGAACTCAAAGATCTAAAACATTTTCTATATTCACAAAATAACCATTTCTCTCAAATATTGTTCACAAATCTGAAAGAATGTGTGATAGTGAGCACTTCTCCTTTGCCGAGATAATCCATCCCACCTCACAGGTGTGGCATATCAAGATGCTGATTAGACAGCATGATTATTGCACAGGTGTGCCTTAGGCTGGCCACAATAAAAGGCCACTCTGAAACGTGCAGCTTTGCTTTATTGGGGGGGTCTGGGGGGGTCCGAACACCAGGCAGTATCTGGTGTGAGGGGTAGGGTTAGGGTTAGGGTTAGGGTTAGGGGTAGGGGTAGGGGTAGGGTAATGTTGTGAATCGAGTGGCCTGTGTTCGTCGTCCATAACATACGCTTGCCCATACCATAACCCCACCACCACCATGGGCCACTCGATTCACAACATTACCCTAACCCTAACCCTAACCCTAACCCTACCCCTAACCCTACCCCTACCGCTCACACCAGATACTGCCTGGTGTTCGGACCCCCCCAGACCCCCCCAATAAAGCAAAGCTGCACGTTTCAGAGTGGCCTTTTATTGTGGCCAGCCTAAGGCACACCTGTGCAATAATCATGCTGTCTAATCAGCATCTTGATATGCCACACCTGTGAGGTGGGATGGATTATCTCGGCAAAGGAGAAGTGCTCACTATCACACATTCTTTCAGATTTGTGAACAATATTTGAGAGAAATGGTTATTTTGTGAATATAGAAAATGTTTTAGATCTTTGAGTTCATCTCATGACAAATGGGAGCAAAAACAAAAGTGTTGCGTTTATATTTTTGTTCAGTGTATTTGGAGCTATTTTCTAAAATCCCATGGAGAAATCTCATTGCTTTTTTGTGGAGGGAAGCCATGCGCAGCTTACTTCCTGGTTTTAGGACACGTCTCTCGTCTCCTCTTCACACACCACACTTTTCGCGGCACACGTACTTACAGCCAATCAGCTCTGAATGATGTGAGATGACGTATGGTGAGGATGGCAGCTCGATGCCCCTATGGTCATTATTTTTTGCCACACACATTAAATAGGAAAATACTCTGAGCATGTGCAGTGTAGTTTTTAAAGTCACCGTTCACTTAGACAGTGAGAGGGAGGGGCCGGATCGGGTTTTGTCCCACATGGCTCTAAGCAGCTCAAGAGGCACACACTGTAGACACTAATTAGAAGAACACAGACTAAAACAGCAATGAGACGAATCAGATGATTAAACATGATCTTACAATATATTTGATATATATTTAAATTTATTTTTTACATTTTGTTGTAATCATTATTTTTAATACTTTCTGCTGACACTAGGTGGGGCTGTGCCCCACCTGCCCCTAATGACCAGTCGCCAGTGACTGTACCACACACACACACACACACACTGTACCACACACACACACACACACACACACACTGTACCACACACACACACACACTGTACCACACACACACACACACACACACACACCTACACACTGTACCACACACACCCCTGCAGCTCCTAAAGCATCATCAGGCTGCAGCCGTTGTGTATTTTATTTTGTGAAGCACTAAATGGTCTCAGAAACATCTGGACTCTTTGTTTGTAGATATCTACTAAACTAAAGCAAAGAGAGTAGGCCTGTTCTACTGAGTGATATATATTATACACACTGCTCTGCTTTCTGCACGGACCTCTCAGCTGTTCTCTCTGGAAACATCGAGTCACCATGAGAGCAGTTAATACAATAATATCCAGGGGATGCAGAGCTGTGATTGGCTGAGATCAGTCCGGCCGTGAGTCACGACTCTTTGAAACATCTCTGTTGCCGGAAATGCATCCACGAAGGAGCCATCAGTGTCTCCTCCGTTAGAGCTCCTCCAGAGAGCCTCCTCTCTCCTCTCTCCTCGGTTATAGCTCCTCAAGAGAGCCTCCTCTCTCCTCTCTCCTCTCTTCTCTCTCCTCGGTTATAGCTCCTCCAGAGAGCCTCCTCTCTCCTTGGTTAGAGCTCCTCGGTTATAGCTCCTCCAGAGAGCCTCCTCTCTCCTCTCTCCTCGGTTAGAGCTCCTCCAGGGAGCCTCCTCTCTCCTCTCTCCTCGGTTAGAGCTCCTCCAGAGAGCCTCCTCTCTCCTCGGTTATAGCTCCTCAAGAGAGCCTCCTCTCTCCTCTCTCCTCTCTCCTCGGTTATAGCTCCTCCAGAGAGCCTCCTCTGTCCTTGGTTAGAGCTCCTCGGTTATAGCTCCTCCAGAGAGCCTCTTCTCTCCTCTCTCCTCGGTTATAGCTCCTCCAGAGAGCCTCCTCTCTCCTCTCTCCTCGGTTAGAGCTCCTCCAGAGAGCCTCCTCTCTCCTCTCTCCTCGGTTATAGCTCCTCCAGAGAGCCTCCTCTCTCCTCTCTCCTCGGTTAGAGCTCCTCCAGAGAGCCTCCTTTCTCCTCTGTTATAGCTCCTCCAGAGAGCCTCCTCTCTCCTCTCTCCTCTCTCCTCGGTTAGAGCTCCTCCAGGGAGCCTCCTCTCTCCTCTCTCCTCGGTTAGAGCTCCTCCAGAGAGCCTCCTCTCTCCTCTCCTCTCTCCTCGGTTAGAGCTCCTCCAGAGAGCCTCCTCTCTCCTCTCTCCTCAGTTATAGCTCCTCCAGAGAGCCTCCTCTCTCCTCTCCTCTCTCCTCGGTTAGAGCTCCTCCAGAGAGCCTCCTTTCTCCTCTCTCCTCAGTTATAGCTCCTCCAGAGAGCCTCCTCTCTCCTCTCTCCTCGGTTAGAGCTCCTCCAGAGAGCCTCCTCTCTCCTCTCCTCTCTCCTCGGTTAGAGCTCCTCCAGAGAGCCTCCTCTCTCCTCTCTCCTCGGTTAGAGCTCCTCCAGAGAGCCTCCTCTCTCCTCTCTCCTCGGTTATAGCTCCTCCAGAGAGCCTCCTCTCTCCTCTCTCCTCGGTTAGAGCTCCTCCAGAGAGCCTCCTCTCTCCTCTCTCCGAGCTCCTCCAGAGAGCCTCCTCTCTTCTCTCCTCTCCTCTCCTCTCCTCTCCTCTCCTCTCTCCTCGGTTAGAGCTCCTCCAGAGAGCCTCCTCTCTCCTCTCTCCTCGGTTATAGCTCCTCCAGAGAGCCTCCTCAACGCTCGTTCCTCGGTCCTCGAAGTGCATTTAGAGAAATGAGATGTCCTTCAACATGGCGCGCTGAAATTAATTTCCGGGTCACTACCGGAGGACCGAGGAGTCGAGGAGGGGAAATGAATTGAGAAGCCTCTACTGACTAATCTCTCTTGTCGTTGGTTATTTCCCAGAATCCTCAGCAGCAGGTTGTGATCCCCAGAGCTCAGCTGGACCTGGGGGTTGGCTCTCGATTGCAGGAGGTAACGGCTCTCCACACACACACACACACACACACACACACACACACACACACACACACACACACACACACACACACACACACACACACACACACACACACACACACACACACACACACACACACACACACACACACACACACACACACACACACACACACACACACACACACACACACACACACACACACACACACACACACACACACACACACACACACACACACACACACACACACACACACACACACACACCTTGTTAACCTGATCCTTCCTTAAGTAATTATTTAACACATCACCTGTTCCAGCTGCCGCCTCTGCCCCATGGCAGAAATGGAGTTTCTGAGGAGAGCGCGACCCTGCAGGTCAGGAGCTGGAGACATAGCGTGGCCGAAGACGTGAGTCACACCACCAACTGTTGAGAACCAGATAATAACTTGTGGGAACCAGATAATAACTTGTGGGAACCAGATAAAAACTTGTGGGAACCAGATAATAACTTGTGGGAACCAGATAATAACTTGTGGGAACCAGATAATAACTTGTGGGAACCAGATAATAACTTGTGGAAACCAGATAATAACTTTTGGGAACCAGATAATAACTTGTGGGAACCAGATAATAACTTGTGGAAACCAGATAATAACTTTTGGGAACCAGATAATAACTTGTGGGAACCAGACAATAACTTGTGGGAACCAGATTTCGGCCCTTGCGTAATTTAAAACGTTCTCGGTTTCAGACCTTTGCTCCGAGCCACAGGAGGAACGCTTCAGATTTCACTGAGGTTTCCAGGAGAAGAAACTCCCCGGACAGTCCTCAGGTAGACCCTCTCACCTGTCTACCCCCTCCCCCCCACTCTCTCCCTCACTGATTGGTCCACATTCTGTTCTCCTCGTTAAGCCCTCTGACAGGAATCTGAAGAGGAATCTGTCCGACCGGATCGCCGGCCCCCACCGACCCCACGTAGGTCCTCAGCCTCTGATTGGCTGCCGGGTGTTTGTTGGGTTGTGTTGGATATTGTTACCATGGAGATGTTACCATGGAAACCTGTGTTCTACTAACATCTTAAGGCCTTTACACAGCGGGGGGCGCGACGAATAAACAACTAAAAAATGAGAACGTCCCAATAACAGAAATACAGCATCTGATCCCATTGAACAGCAGTAAAATAAAGCAGTAAGTCCCTGAGCTCCAGCACCCTCTCCTGGTGAACGGAGAACAGGTCATGATGCCCTCTGATTCATTCATTTATATTGACCTGGAAACATTAAGTGCATTTGAGTTGCCTCTGCAGGGCTTTTATTGTGAAAGTACTGAAGAGCGATGTTGTAGTTTTTTAAACCTCATATATCCCCAGCTACAGGAACACAGAGAGAGTTCAGACGTGACACCTGATCACCGGATCATCATCCGTTCGAGAGGAGAAAACTCATACGGGATATTTGCATAATGTGTACCCCCCCCCCCCCCCCAAGTGTAGATGCCTGACACGACTCCGACTAACTTTTATTCTCATTACACTTTTAACACTAATGGGTTTCTGGAGGTGTTTCTGGGCTGAAGGCTGCAGGTGGAGGACTGGTGGATGGGTTCTGTTATAACACACTGGTGGAGGTTCTGTACAAGGTTCTGTACGAGGTTCTGTAGAGACCTGGTGATGAAGGTTCTGTAGGAGGTTCTGTCTGAGGTTCTATGTGGGGGCTGACCCTCTGTATATCAGGCACTGTGTTACCTTAATAATCTGTTTATCTCTCACGGCTGCACAGAGAACGAAGAATACAAGTATAAACATCTTCATGGATGAATGCATTCACACGTCCAGCACAAAATGGAAGTGTAGATAGTGTGATAGAGTCCTTGTTCACCGTGAGAGAGAAACAGTTTCCTGTTAAAGGTAATGCAAGAACAACTGATGTTCAGATGTTGGGGGAAGTCTTCCTGTCTGTCAGGAGGAGGATATGGTTTCCTTCAGTAAAAGTGTCTGTTTACACACACACACACACACACACACACACACACACACACACACACACACACACACACACACACACACACACACACACACACACACACACACACACACACACACACACACACACACACACACACACACACACACACACACACACACACACACACACACACACACACACACACACACACACACACACACACACACACACACACACACACACACACACACACACACACACACACACACACACACACACACACACACACAACTCCCATGTTTACACTAGTCGTGTTACGAAGTGGACCTGCAGGTTTCACTCACCTGTCTTTGTGTCCACAGTGCCATCTGCTGGAGAAAGCAGGAATCATGAATAAGACCAAAGTAGTCGATAACGGCAAGAAGATCAGGTGAGACTGATGTTATTACAGATGTTATTACAGATGTTATTACAGATGTTATTACTGATGTTATTCCGGGCATCTCTTCGCTGTGTTTTTGTCCACAGGAAAAACTGGAGTCAGTCATGGACCGTCCTCCATGGGGGGATCCTGACCTTCCACAGAGACCCTAAGTCTGCCCCCCCCGGCACAGCGGTATGAGAGGCTCCATCCCTGCCCTTTGACCCCTCTGTGACCCCTCTGTGACCTCTCTGTGACCTCTCTATGACCCCTCTGTGACCTCTCTATGACCCCTCTGTGACCTCTCTTTGACCCCTCAGTGACCTCTCTGTGACCCTGATGATGTCATTGACCTCTCTGTGACCCTGATGATGTCATTGACCCCTCTGTGACCCTGATGATGTCATTGACCCCTCTGTGACCCTGATGATGTCTTCCTGTTTCAGAGCAAGACGTCTCAGATCACTCCTGAGTACACGGTGGAGCTGAGAGGAGCGTCGGTGGGCTGGGCGACCAACAAGTCCTCCAAGAAGAACGTCCTGGAGGTACCCGTCGCCGTGGTTACAGCGACTCTGTCCCCATGGTTACAGCGGGACTCTGTCCCCGTGGTTACAGCGGGACTCTGTTACAGAATGTCCTTAGGATTCCTTGACTCATTATGTCTCAGTTCTTCCTGTCAGCAGAGAACAGAGAGTTTCATCAGAGAAGACTCTCAGCTTCCTCTGTTAGAGGCTGCAGGAGGACATCTTTAATAACGCTGTAGAGTCTTGTGGTGAAGATGCTCTGATGTTTGGAGAGAAGAACCAGAAGATACGAGACTGCAGACTAAAGCTCACGAGGATACTTTAGAATAACTCTAAAGTGTCCTCGAGGACACTTTAGAGTTATTCTAAAGTGTTGCATTTTTAGTTTTATCATTACATTACATTACATTTAGCTGACGCTTTTATCCAAAGCGACTTACAATAAGTACAATCGACCAGGAAGACACAACCTTGAAGAAAACAGAATCATAAAGTACATCAGGTTTCATAGAGCCAAACATTTCAAGTGCTACTCAACTGGCTTTAGGTAAGCCAGTCCTTTATTAGTATATAAGTGCTTTGTTAATAGTTCTATTGCTCGAAGTGGAGTCGAAAGAGATGAGTTTTCAGTCTGGAAGGTGTGTAAGCTTTCTGCTGTCCTGATGTCAATGGGAGCTCATTCCACCATCTTGGAGCCAGGATAGCAAACCCACGTGTTTCTGCTGATGGGAACTTGGGTCCCCCTCGCAGCGAGGGAGCAGCGAATCGTTTGGCTGATGCAGAGCGGAGTGCACGTGCTGGGGTGTACGGTTTAACCATGTCCTGGATGTAGGAAGGGCCAGATCCATTCGCAGCATGGTACGCAAGCACCAGGGTCTTGAAGTGGATTCTAGCAGTTACCGGAAGCCAGTGGAGGGAGCGGAGGAGCGGAGTGGTGTGGGAACATTTAGGAAGGTTGAAGACCAGACGAGCCGCTGCATTCTGGATGAGCTGCAGAGGTCGGATGGCACATGCAGGTAGACCTGCCAGGAGGGAGTTGCAGTAGTGTAGGCGTGAGGTGACGAGAGCCTGGACCAGAACCTGCGTGGTTTTCTGGGTCAGCTGGGGACGTATCCTCCTGATGTTGTAAAGCGTGTATCTGCAGCAGCGGGTTGTAGCAGCGATGTTTGCAGTGAAGGACAGGTTGTTATCTAGGGTCACACCCAGATTCCTTGCAGTCTGAGTCGGGGAAACAACAGAGGTGCCGATGTTGATCGTCAGGTCAAGAGTGGGACAATCTTTTCCCGGAAGGAAAAGCAGTTCAGTCTTGTCAACGTTGAGCTTGAGGTGATGATCAGACATCCACTGAGAGATGTCAGCTAGACAAGCAGAGATGCGTGCGACGACCTGGGTCTCTGAGCGGGGAAAGGAGAGAATTAATTGGGTGTCGTCAGCGTAGCAGTGGTATGAAAAACCATGCGGGCTAATGACTGATCCGAGCGAGTTTGTGTACAAGGAGAAGAGGAGGGGACCAAGAACAGAGCCCTGAGGGACCCCTGTAGTTAATTGACAAGGGTCGGACTCGGACCCTCTCCAAGTAACCCTGTAGGTGCGGTCTTTGAGGTATGAGGTGAGGAGGGAAAGTGCAGAGCCTGAAACTCCAAGTTCTTGGAGAGTGCGAAGGAGGATCTGATGATTCACCGTGTCGAATGCAGCTGACAGGTCCAACAGGATGATGACAGAGGAGATGGAGGCTGCTTTAGCCGTGTGCAGTTCCTCAGTGACAGCAAGGAGGGCCGTTTCTGTGGAGTGACCTGCCTTGAAACCAGACTGGTGCGGATCCAGAAGGTTGTTCTGATGGAGATAACAGGAGAGTTGTTTAAAGACAGTGCGTTCAAGTGTTTTAGACAGGAACGGGAGGAGAGAGACAGGCCTGTAGTTTATAACATCAGACGGCTTGAGAGTGGGTTTCTTTAGGAGAGGGTTTACTCTTGCCTCCTTAAGACTGTTTGGAAAGTGACCAGAAGTTAGAGAAGTGTTGATGAAATGGGTGAGAAACCGTAGAATATCAGGAGCGATAGTCTGAAGGAGGTTTGAAGGGATAGGGTCCAGAGGACAGGTGGTAGGGCGGGCAGAGGTAATGAGGGTAAGAACCTCACTTGGAGAGAGAGGGGAGAAGGAGGTCAGTGTGTGGGTGGAAGGAGGGTCTGGTGACCCAGCGGTGAGTAAAGGTGAGTCAGAAAAAGAAGAGCGAATATCATCAACCTTTTTTTCAAAGTGGTTAACAAAGTCGCTTGACAGAAGGGAGGAGGGGGAAGGGGCTTTGGGGGGGTCCAGGAGGGAGGAGGGGGAAGGGGCTTTGGGGGGGTCCAGGAGGGGGAAGGGGCTTTGGGAGGGTCCAGGAGGGAGGAGGGGGAAGGGGCTTTGGGGGGGTCCAGGAGGGGGAAGGGGCTTTGGGGGGGGTCCAAAAGGGAGGAGGGGGGAGGGGCTTTGGGGGGTCCAGGAGGGTGGAGAAGATGGAAAATAGTTTTTTGGGATTGGAATAGGAAGATTGGATCTTATCTTGAAAGAAAGTGCTTTTTGCCTGAGAGATGGAAGCAGAGAAAGAGGAGAGGAGAGCCTGATAGGTTAGGAGGTCGTCACGGTGTTTGGATTTCCACCGTTTCCGCTCTGCTGCCCTAAGGACGGTTCTATTAGCACGCAGTGCGTCATTTAGCCAGGGAGCAGGAGGGGACTGACGAGCCTGCCGAGATGTGAGAGGACAGAGAGAGTCCAGAGAGGATGAGAGAGTAGAGAGGAGAGTTTCTGCAGCAGAGTTTGGAGGCAGGAGTTGGAACGAGTCAGAGGAAGGGAGGGCTGAGAGCACCGATGAGGCAAAGGTAGAGGGGGAGAGGGAACGAAGGTTACGGCGGACAGGTGCAGGATGAGAAGAGATTAGTTCATTATGTTTGGAAAGAGGTAGAGAGAATGAAATGAAGAAGTGATCGGAGGTGTGGAGCGGGTTTACAGAGAGGTTAGAAGTAGAGCAGTTCCTTGAGAATATGAGATCAAGGACATTGCCAGCTTTATGAGTTGGTGGGGATGGAGACCGTGAGAAAGCAAAGGCGGTTAACAGAGATGTTAGTTCGTCTATCTTCCCTGTCTGGAGGTTGAAGTCTCCGAGAAGTACAGCGGGAGGGCCAGTTTCAGGGATGTGTGAGAGGAGATTATCTAATTCCTCCAAGAAGTCCCCCAAGGCGCCTGGTGGACGGTAGAGAACAACAAGGGTTCATTGTATAGGATGGGTTACTGTGACGGCATGGAATTCAAAGGTGGAAGGAGTGAAGTTAGGTAGCTTGAAGAGGGAACAGCTCCATTTGGGAGAGAGCAGGAGACCAGTGCCACCTCCTCTGCCAGTGGGTCTGGGTGTATGGGAGAAGGAATATGCTGTGGAGAGAGCTGCTGGGGTGGATGTGTTGGATGGAGTAATCCACGTCTCAGTGAGAGCAAGGAAATCCAGAGACTGCAGGGAAGCGTAGCCAGAGATGAAGTCAGCCTTAGGAACAGCTGACAGGCAGTTCCACAGGCCGCCTGAAACTAGATGTTGGATCTCAGTGGAGCATGTGGGATAGACGAGAGCAGGTTGATTATATCGATTAGGAGATACACGGGGCCAGTGATGATTGAGAGAAGACACATGAACAGGAATGGAGAAAATACACATGATTATAGCCTGAGGGGCTAGAAAACTAAAGAAAATAAAATAAAACACCAGCGGTAATTAGCTCAATCAGAGGAGGATTTGCCTCCTCTTTGCCTCCTCGTGACTCCTCGTGACTCCAGCAGGACTCCAATGTCTTTGCCAGTCTTTGACTCCAGCAGGACTCCAATGTCTTTGTCAGTCTTTGACTCCAGCAGGACTCCAATGTCTTTGTCAGTCTTACTCCAGCAGGACTCCAATGTCTTTGTCAGTCTTTGACTCCAGCAGGACTCCAATGTCTTTGTCAGTCTTACTCCAGCAGGACTCCAATGTCTTTGTCAGTCTTTGACTCCAGCAGGACTCCAATGTCTTTGCCAGTCTTTGACTCCAGCAGGACTCCAATGTCTTTGTCAGTCTTTGACTCCAGCAGGACTCCAATGTCTTTGTCAGTCTTACTCCCGCAGGACTCCAATGTCTTTGTCAGTCTTACTCCAGCAGGACTCCAATGTCTTTGTCAGTCTTACTCCCGCAGGACTCCAATGTCTTTGTCAGTCTGACGCTCCAGGAAAGAGCTCCCTAAAATGGACGCCTGATTGCTGAGTTCTCACAGCTGTGGGGCCACGCCCCTCTAATTAGTTACCTCTCTGCAGCTGATGGGCGACAGCAGAGTGTCCCTGCCTATATTGTAAT
>JAPTMU010000408.1:106175-111175 GCA_028583405.1 Pogonophryne albipinna | reverse complement strand
AAGTCTTCAGCTGTGGAGCTTCAAGTCTTCAGCTGTGGAGCTTCAAGTCTTCAGCTGTGGAGCTGCAAGTCTTCATCTGTGGAGCTGCAAGTCTTCAGCTGTGGAGCTTCAAGTCTTCAGCTGTGGAGCTTCAAGTCTTCAGCTGTGGAGCTGCAAGTCTTCAGCTGTGGAGCTGCAAGTCTTCAGCTGTGGAGCTTCAAGTCTTCAGCTGTGGAGCTGCAAGTCTTCAGCTGTGGAGCTGCAAGTCTTCAGCTGTGGAGCTTCAAGTCTTCAGCTGTGGAGCTGCAAGTCTTCAGCTGTGGAGCTTCAAGTCTTCAGCTGTGGAGCTGCAAGTCTTCAGCTGTGGAGCTGCAAGTCTTCAGCTGTGGAGCTTCAAGTCTTCAGCTGTGGAGCTGCAAGTCTTCAGCTGTGGAGCTGCAAGTCTTCAGCTGTGGAGCTGCAAGTCTTCAGCTGTAGAGCTTCAAGTCTTCAGCTCCACAGCTGCAAGTCTTCAGCTGTGGAGCTGCAAGTCTTCAGCTCCACAGCTGCAAGTCTTCAGCTGTGGAGCTTCAAGTCTTCAGCTGTGGAGCTGCAAGTCTTCAGCTGTGGAGCTTCAAGTCTTCAGCTGTGGAGCTGCAAGTCTTCAGCTGTGGAGCTTCAAGTCTTCAGCTGTGGAGCTTCAAGTCTTCAGCTGTGGAGCTGCAAGTCTTCAGCTCCACAGCTGCAAGTCTTCAGCTGTGGAGCTGCAAGTCTTCAGCTGTGGAGCTGCAAGTCTTCAGCTGTGGAGCTGCAAGTCTTCAGCTGTGGAGCTTCAAGTCTTCAGCTGTGGAGCTTCAAGTCTTCAGCTGTGGAGCTGCAAGTCTTCAGCTGTGGAGCTGCAAGTCTTCAGCTGTGGAGCTTCAAGTCTTCAGCTGTGGAGCTGCAAGTCTTCAGCTGTGGAGCTGTGACCCCCCCAGGATAAACTGTGATACGACTTCTGTGGCTATCAACCAGCGATCATGTTTAATATTAAAGACTACACACATGTATCCCTTATCAAAACGGTATTCTGCACTTTGCCGCACTTATCCAGATCAGATGTGACTGTTAACTCGTATCACAGTTCAATCTGAGCGGATCACTGTTTACCAGAGCTCTCCACGCTGCGTGTAAACAACTCGGGCAGACTCATGTTTCACTAACAGACGGTATGAAAGTATAAACGGGTCTCAAATCAACTCGACATCATATTAATAACGATACATGATACACATATAAGACTGACAACAAGAACAAGCCACAGAACTCGTATCACAGTGTATCCTTGGCGGGTCACAGCTCCACAGCTGAAGACTTCTCCACGCTGCTTTCAAACTGTGAGTAAACACTGTGTGCTTCACCTGGAGGCTGTCTGAAGGTGTACACAGGTCTCAGGTGGACTTGGTATCACATTAAGAACGATACTCGGTAATAAGTCTGGCAAAAATAACTGGTTTAAATTATTTATTCAAGCTTGCAATGTTTTGAACACACACCCCCAGTCACCTCGTGTGTCTTTTTGTAGTCCTCGCTGTACGCGTCCGCATATCTGCATCGCAACCACAACCTCACACACTGGCACTGAAAGTGCATCAAAGTGTTCCTATGGAGCCACATATAACAAAAGATTTATGTAAACGACAGAAGAAGCGATCGAAATGTGTATTTCCTGGTTATTCGACAAAGGCCACGCCCCTGATACATCTGCCTATACCGTTATAGAATATCACCAGTTGTTCGGCCCACATCTTATTCGGTAACACCTGCAGGCAGGCTCCATGGACCTGCCAGCTCCGGACTGCGCAAAATGCGTAGGCCTACATGAAGCGCTACGTCATGAACACAAGAAATCTACCCTGTGGGGGCGCGCTCATGTGATTGGCTTAGAATTGAGGAGACATCTGATTGGCTCTGGATAGAAAAAATTACAAGTACGAATCGGGTGACCATCAGGGGAGTCTCAAAAAACCACACACGAATGCACAGCGATCTGTGCACTAGAGATGGCAAATCCGGATCATTTTATGGACTCGGAGTCTTCTGAGTCAATCATTGAAGAGATCCGGATCATACGAGTCATTTGAGTCATTTGAGTCATATGAGTCAGCATGACCAAGACCGTAGAAATCCTACCGGTGAAACCGAAAAGTTGTTGCATTTAACCAGCATATTAAACTAACGTTACATTAACCTCCGCTACACAGTGTCTTTTGCTTTAATAAAACATGTGTGTGTGTGTGCATTTTAAAAAATAAGTGTTTTGCATTATATGTATATAGTTATTTTAATATGTTCCTGTACTTAAGCTAATTTTGCACAATTGTGTTTTCATTTAATAATAATAATAATAATAATAATAATAATAATAATAATTGTATAATTACATTTTATATATTCTAACTGTTTTGCAATTTTCTATCATTTGTTTCTTTTTGTGTGCCATGTTCAAAATAAACGAGTTTCCAAGTAAGATCCTTATTGGAAATGCAGATATTATTACAGGAGACTGTTGCACAACATGAACATTGTGTTAGAAGTCTACACTGAAACTTAATTTAGAGCCGGAAAAATCGCGGGATCCGTGAATCCAGGTCAATGATCGAGAGAGACCAGTAGCCTACGAGGACTCAGAGCCGTAACATATAGCAGGCAGCAGATCCAGAGATCCAGCAGACTCGTCCCCATGCACGAATCTACAGCAGACTCAGCCCCTCCTCCGGCTCGCACGGCTCCCGCGAGTCCCACGGCTCCCGCGAGTCCCACGGCTCCCTCGACGAGTCGCAGGCAGACTCAGAGATTTGCGGACTCACGGCTCACTCACGGCTCACGGCTCACTCACGGCTCCCGCGAGTCCAACGGCTCCCGCGAGTCCCACGGCTCCCTCGACGAGTCGCAGCAGACTCAGAGATTTGCGGACTCACGGCTCACTCACGGCTCCCGCGAGTCCAACGGCTCCCGCGAGTCCCACGGCTCCCTCGACGAGTCGCAGGCAGACTCAGAGATTTGCGGACTCACGGCTCACTCACGGCTCACGGCTCACTCACGGCTCCCGCGAGTCCAACGGCTCCCGCGAGTCCAACGGCTCCCGCGAGTCCCACGGCTCCCTCGACGAGTCGCAGCAGACTCAGAGATTTGCGGACTCACGGCTCACTCACGGCTCACGGGACTCTCGCGGGAGCCGGAGGAGGGGCTGAATCTGCTGTTGATTCGTGCATGGCGACGAGTCTGCTGGATCTCTGGATACAACAACGTTGTAATGTGATTTTACACGTTATAAAGAGAGTAAAGAGTGACGCAATTTATAGTTTTAATTTTTACGTCACATCAGGTGTAGGACTCAAAGGACTCGGGTTAATCGAGAGGGAGACTCGTCACGACCGGCTCATTACTAGGATCCGGGTTAATGATCCGGATGAATCATGACTCGCCCATCTCTACTGTGCACAGAAAGTGGCTTGTGTTTGCAGGTGCAGAGGATTTAAACGGAAAATATGTGAGGATCAGAAATACATATGTAACACTTGTTTCTGTATTTGGATTTTATTTACATGTATATGAAACGGAACACATGTGTGTGCGCATTGAAAAACACAAGCGTGGATCCTTCTGTGTGCATGTGTGTATTATGAGACTGTTCTGAGCCCATATTTAATAAACTATGAATGTTTTATATCCATGTAACGGGAAGAAACTCAGCTAACTGTTCATTTAAAAAAAAAAAAAAATCAAAAAAAAAACACAATGCTAACGCAGAGCCTCTGAATTAGCAACGAGCGAAAAATGCTAACAGATTACAGCACCGAAACTCACTCATAAAACCTTATTATTTATCTTTCTGCACATCCAACCCATCGATCTGATCGTGAGGGGACACAGAATCGATGGGTACAGACATTATCACTCAATGATACGAACTCGCGACTTTATAAACAAAAACAGACATCAAAACATGTGGCAGGTAGCTAAAAACGCTAACATGGCTCACCTGTGCCGTAGTCTGGTCAAAAGTGGTCTTCAATGGCATTAAAACGCTGCTGAAGTTAATCCATAGGTTAATCCAATGTGTCCCTTTGAATGATTTCTGATCATCCATGAGCAATAAAGCTGCTTTTCCGTTTCCAGAAGTCACCTTTTTGTTTTACCATGTGTGTGAGTGGGGAGATTCCCCTTCGATTCTATTGGCTCTCACGGTCAGAAAGAGATGTCAATCAGCAAAATCGACCAATGGGTTCCAGAGAAACGGTAAAACCCCCATTTCCACCCAAATCACCTCAGAAGTGGAGTTTTGTGCTAAACCTCTAAAAAGGTCAAAGGTCACTTGTTTTGCATCAATCTTGATACAGGGTACTTATTATATGTTGTACTTTGGATTCCTAAAGCTTTCAGTCTACCTCACCATCATCCAAGGTTAGTTTCACTATAAGTACAAAAGAATCTTTGGACGGACTCGATCATTTACAGTTTTTTACTGTGTTCAATCTGAGTTTTATTTAAAACATCTATATTGATTGTGACTGTTCTGCATCCAACTCACAGGTTTATCGTTACTTTGAGAACACAGATTATTAATGTTCCCCTTTTAGAAGATAAGGTCCTTTACTTTGAGAACACAGATTATTAATGTTCCCCTTTTAGAAGATAAGGTCCTTTACTTTGAGAACACAGATTATTAATGTTCCCCTTTTAGAAGATAAGGTCCTTTACTTTGAGAACACAGATTATTAATGTTCCCCTTTTAGAAGATAAGGTCCTTTACTTTGAGAACACAGATTATTAATGTTCCCCTTTTAGAAGATAAGGTCCTTTACTTTGAGAACACAGATTATTAATGTTCCCCTTTTAGAAGATAAGGTCCTTTACTTTGAGAACACAGATTATTAATGTTCCCCTTTTAGAAGATAAGGTCCTTTACTTTGAGAACACAGATTATTAATGTTCCCCTTTTAGAAGATAAGGTCCTTTACTTTGAGAACACAGATTATTAATGTTCCCCTTTTAGAAGA
>JAPTMU010000408.1:73235-105175 GCA_028583405.1 Pogonophryne albipinna | reverse complement strand
AGAGTAACTCTACGGGTAACTCTACAGGGTAACTCTACAGGGTAACTCTACAGGGTAACTCTACAGGGTAACTCTACAGAGTAACTCTACACGGTAACTCTACACGGTAACTCTACACGGTAACTCTACACGGTAACTCTACACGGTAACTCTACAGGGTAACTCTACACGGTAACTCTACACGGTAACTCTACACGGTAACTCTACACGGTAACTCTACACGGTAACTCTACACGGTAACTCTACACGGTACTCTACACGTAAATCTACAGGGTAACTCTACAGAGTAACTCTACACGGTAACTCTACAGGGTAACTCTACAGAGTAACTCTACACGGTAACTCTACAGGTAACTCTACAGGGTAACTCTACAGAGTAACTCTACACGGTAACTCTACACGGTAACTCTACACGGTAACTCTACACGGTAACTCTACAGGGTAACTCTACAGGGTAACTCTACAGAGTAACTCTACAGAGTAACTCTACAGGGTAACTCTACAGGGTAACTCTACACGGTAACTCTACACGGTAACTCTACACGGTAACTCTACACGGTAACTCTACACGGTAACTCTACACGGTAACTCTACACGGTAACTCTACAGGGTAACTCTACAGAGTAACTCTACAGAGTAACTCTACAGGGTAACTCTACAGGGTAACTCTACACGGTAACTCTACACGGTAACTCTACACGGTAACTCTACAGGGTAACTCTACAGAGTAACTCTACAGGGTAACTCTACAGGGTAACTCTACAGAGTAACTCTACAGGGTAACTCTACAGGGTAACTCTACAGAGTAACTCTACAGGGTAACTCTACACGGTAACTCTACAGAGTAACTCTACACGGTAACTCTAGCACGGTAACCTACAGAGTAACTCTACATGGTAACTCTACAGGGTAACTCTACAGGGTAACTCTACAGGGTAACTCTACAGGGTAACTCTACAGGGTAACTCTACAGGGTAACTCTACAGGGTAACTCTACAGAGTAACTCTACAGAGTAACTCTACAGGTAACTCTACAGAGTATAACTCTACAGGGTAACTCTAACGGTAACTCTACACGGTAACTCTACACGGTAACTCTACAGGGTAACCTCTACACGGTAACTCTACACGGTAACTCTACACGGTAACTCTACAGGGTAACTCTACCGGTAACTCTACAGGGTAACTCTAAAGGTAACTCTTCAGGGGAACTCTACAGGGTAACTCTACAGGGTAACTCTACACGGTAACTCTACACGGTAACTCTACAGGGTAAAACTCTACAGGGTAACTCTACAGGGTAACTCTACACGGTAACTCTACACGGTGAACTCTACAGGGTCACTCTACAGGGTAACTCTACACTGGTAACTCTATCAGGGTAACTCTACACGGTAAACTCTACAGGGTAACTCTACAGAGTAACTCTACACGTAACTCTACACGGTAACTTAACAGAGTAACTCTACCCGGTAACACTACACGGTAACTCTACACGGTACCTCTAACAGGGTAACTCTACACGGTAACTCTACAGGGTAACTCTATACAGGTAACTCTACAGGGTAACTCTACAGGGTAACTCTAGCAGGGTAACTCTACAGAGTAACTCTACACGGTAACTCTACACGGTAACTCTACACGGTAACTCTACAGCGGTAACTCTACACGGTACTCTACAGGGTAACTCTACAGGGTAACTCTACAGGGTAACTCTACAGGGTAACTCTACACGGTAACTCTACAGGGTAACTCTACAGGGTAACTCTACAGGGTAACTCTACACGGTAACTCTACACGGTAACTCTACAGGGTAACTCTACACGGTAACTCTACAGGGTAACTCTACAGAGGTAACTATACACGGTAACTCTACACGGTAACTCTACAGAGGTAACTCTACAGGTAACTCTACACGGTAACTCTACAGGGTAACTCTACAGGGTAACTCTACAGGGTAACTCTACAGGGTAACTCTACAGGGTAACTCTACAGGGTAACTCTACAGGGTAACTCTACAGAGTAACTCTACACGGTAACTCTACACGGTAACTCTACACGGTAACTCTACACGGTAACTCTACAGGGTAACTCTACACGGTAACTCTACACGGTAACTCTACAGGGTAACTCTACAGGGTAACTCTACAGAGTAACTCTACACGGTAACTCTACACGGTAACTCTACAGGGTAACTCTACAGGGTAACTCTACAGAGTAACTCTACACGGTAACTCTACAGGTAACTCTACAGGGTAACTCTACAGGGTAACTCTACAGAGTAACTCTACACGGTAACTCTACACGGTAACTCTACACGGTAACTCTACACGGTAACTCTACACGGTAACTCTACAGGGTAACTCTACACGGTAACTCTACACGGTAACTCTACACGGTAACTCTACACGGTAACTCTACACGGTAACTCTACACGGTAACTCTACAGGGTAACTCTACAGGTAACTCTACAGGGTAACTCTACAGAGTAACTCTACAGAGTAACTCTACAGGGTAACTCTACAGAGTAACTCTACAGAGTAACTCTACAGGGTAACTCTACACGGTAACTCTACACGGTAACTCTACAGGGTAACTCTACAGGGTAACTCTACAGGGTAACTCTACAGGTAACTCTACAGGGTAACTCTACAGGGTAACTCTACGGTAACTCTACACGGTAACTCTACACGGTAACTCTACAGAGTAACTCTACACGGTAACTCTACAGAGTAACTCTACATGGTAACTCTACAGGGTAACTCTACAGGGTAACTCTACACGGTAACTCTACAGGGTAACTCTACAGGGTAACTCTACAGGGTAACTCTACAGGGTAACTCTACAGAGTAACTCTACAGGGTAACTCTACACGGTAACTCTACACGGTAACTCTACAGGGTAACTCTACACGGTAACTCTACAGGGTAACTCTACACGGTAACTCTACAGGGTAACTCTACAGGGTAACTCTACAGGGTAACTCTACAGGGTAACTCTACAGGGTAACTCTACAGGTAACTCTACACGGTAACTCTACACGGTAACTCTACAGGGTAACTCTACAGGGTAACTCTACAGGTAACTCTACACGGTAACTCTACACGGTAACTCTACACGGTAACTCTACAGGGTAACTCTACAGGGTAACTCTACACGGTAACTCTACAGGGTAACTCTACACGGTAACTCTACAGGGTAACTCTACAGGGTAACTCTACACGGTAACTCTACACGGTAACTCTACAGGGTAACTCTACACGGTAACTCTACAGGGTAACTCTACACGGTAACTCTACACGGTAACTCTACAGGGTAACTCTACAGGGTAACTCTACAGGTAACTCTACACGGTAACTCTACACGGTAACTCTACAGAGTAACTCTACACGGTAACTCTACAGGGTAACTCTACAGGGTAACTCTACAGGGTAACTCTACAGGGTAACTCTACAGGGTAACTCTACAGGGTAACTCTACAGGGTAACTCTACAGAGTAACTCTACACGGTAACTCTACAGGGTAACTCTACAGAGTAACTCTACAGGTAACTCTACAGAGTAACTCTACAGGTAACTCTACAGAGTAACTCTACACGGTAACTCTACAGAGTAACTCTACAGGGTAACTCTACAGAGGTAACTCTACAGGGTAACTCTACAGAGTAACTCTACAGGTAACTCTACAGGGTAACTCTACAGGGTAACTCTACAGGGTAACTCTACAGAGTAACTCTACAGGGTAACTCTACACGGGTAACTCTACAGGGTAACTCTACAGAGTAACTCTACAGGGTAACTCTACACGGTAACTCTACAGGGTAACTCTACAGGGTAACTCTACAGGGTAACTCTACACGAGTAACTCTACACGGTAACTCTACAGCGGTAACTCTACAGGGTAACTCTACAGAGTAACTCTACACGTGTAACTCTACAGAGTAACTCTACACGGTAAATCTACAGAGTAACTCTACAGGGTAACTCTACAGGGTAACTCTACAGGGTAACTCTACAGGGTAACTCTACAGGGTAACTCTACAGAGTAACTCTACACGGTAACTCTACACGGTAACTCTACACGGTAACTCTACACGGTAACTCTACAGGGTAACTCTACACGGTAACTCTACACGGTAACTCTACAGGGTAACTCTACAGGGTAACTCTACACGGTAACTCTACACGGTAACTCTACACGGTAACTCTACAGGGTAACTCTACAGAGTAACTCTACAGCGGTAACTCTACACGGTAACTCTACACGGTAACTCTACACGGTAACTCTACACGGTAACTCTACAGGGTAACTCTACAGGGTAACTCTACAGAGTAACTCTACACGGTAACTCTACAGGGTAACTCTACAGGGTAACTCTACAGGGTAACTCTACAGAGTAACTCTACAGGGTAACTCTACAGGGTAACTCTACAGGGTAACTCTACAGGGTAACTCTACAGGGTAACTCTACACGGTAACTCTACAGGGTAACTCTACAGAGTAACTCTACAGGGTAACTCTACAGGGTAACTCTACAGGGTAACTCTACAGGGTAACTCTACAGTGTAACTCTACAGGGTAACTCTACAGAGTAACTCTACAGGGTAACTCTACAGGGTAACTCTACAGGGTAACTCTACAGGGTAACTCTACACGGTAACTCTACACGGTAACTCTACAGAGTAACTCTACACGGTAACTCTACAGGGTAACTCTACACGGTAACTCTACAGGGTAACTCTACAGGGTAACTCTACAGAGTAACTCTACACGGTAACTCTACAGGGTAACTCTACAGGGTAACTCTACAGGGTAACTCTACAGGGTAACTCTACAGAGTAACTCTACACGGTAACTCTACAGGGTAACTCTACAGGGTAACTCTACAGAGTAACTCTACACGGTAACTCTACAGGGTAACTCTACAGGGTAACTCTACAGAGTAACTCTACAGAGTAACTCTACAGGGTAACTCTACAGAGTAACTCTACAGAGTAACTCTACAGGGTAACTCTACAGGGTAACTCTACAGAGTAACTCTACAGGGTAACTCTACAGAGTAACTCTACACGGTAACTCTACACGGTAACTCTACACGGTAACTCTACAGGGTAACTCTACAGGGTAACTCTACAGGGTAACTCTACAGAGTAACTCTACAGAGTAACTCTACACGGTAACTCTACACGGTAACTCTACAGGGTAACTCTACACGGTAACTCTACGCGGTAACTCTACGCGGTAACTCTACACGGTAACTCTACAGAGTAACTCTACAGGGTAACTCTACAGAGTAACTCTACACGGTAACTCTACGCGGTAACTCTACGCGGTAACTCTACGCGGTATCTCTACGCGGTAACTCTACGCGGTAACTCTACAGGGTAACTCTACACGGTAACTCTACACGGTAACTCTACAGGGTAACTCTACACGGTAACTCTACACGGTAACTCTACACGGTAACTCTACAGGGTAACTCTACAGGGTAACTCTACACGGTAACTCTACACGGTAACTCTACAGGGTAACTCTACACGGTAACTCTACAGGGTAACTCTACAGGGTAACTCTACAGGGTAACTCTACACGGTAACTCTACAGGGTAACTCTACAGAGTAACTCTACACGGTAACTCTACACGGTAACTCTACACGGTAACTCTACAGGGTAACTCTACAGAGTAACTCTACAGAGTAACTCTACAGGGTAACTCTACAGAGTAACTCTACAGGGTAACTCTACAGGGTAACTCTACACGGTAACTCTACACGGTAACTCTACACGGTAACTCTACAGGGTAACTCTACAGAGTAACTCTACACGGTAACTCTACAGAGTAACAAGATGTTCAAAGACAGAGCAGACAGTCGGCGTTTCCTGTCTGGATCAGGTGACTCTCAGGTGACTCTCTCACCTGCAGGAACAGGATGTGGTCCTGACTGACGGCCTGATCTTCCAGCGTGGCTCTCCTGTCCGTCAGCTGGCTAAGCTCCGCCTCCAGGCGCCTCACCAGCCCCTCCCCCTTTGACATCACAGTGTCCAGCTGGTTCTGGATCCCGCCCGACACCTGAGTCCGGACCCGGTCCAGCGCTGAGGACAGGTGGTCCAGCAGCTGATCCACCTCCCCCTGCTCACCCTCTGCGTAGCTCTGCAGATACAAACCATTACTATTAACACTGAAACATCTGGACCATCTGGAAGTGTGCCTGCTGTTAGCTGGCAGATAGCAGCCTATAAAGATCCACATTTACATAGCCTGAATTTAAGTTGGAGGAATAAGAAGCTAAAAGATGACGGTTGTAGTCGGTAGCTAAAGATAACACCTGAACATGTGAGGTAAAAAGTGTGAACGTCCTCAGTGAGAGAGTTAGCTGACAGATGGCGGGTGAGCATTGTTAGCTAGAGCTTAAATAGTTAGCTTAAAGGAAAAAGATCATCTTCAAGACGAAGCTCACACTTAGGAAGCTAACTGGAAGCTTTCTGAAGTTTGAGAAACTCTGATGGAGACTTAACGGGTCATTCTGTTTATCTCTTTTTGTATTTCTTTGTTTGTTTGTTTTTTTGGTGTTGTCTTTTTTAATTCTCTTTCAAAGCGTCTTTGAGTTTCCAGAAAAGCGTTATATAAGTTCCATGTATTATTATTATTCTCCATAGCACACTATATGATAAAGAGAGAGAGGAGAGAGACCTTGACTCCATAGCACACTATATGATAAAGAGAGAGAGGAGAGAGACCTTGACTCCATAGCACACTATATGATAAAGAGAGAGAGGAGAGAGACCTTGACTCCATAGCACACTATATGATAAAGAGAGAGAGGAGAGAGACCTTGACTCCATAGCACACTATATGATAAAGAGAGAGAGGAGAGAGACCTTGACTCCATAGCACACTATATGATAAAGAGAGAGAGGAGAGAGACCTTGACTCCATAGCACACTATATGATAAAGAGAGAGAGGAGAGAGACCTTGACTCCATAGCACACTATATGATAAAGAGAGAGAGGAGAGAGACCTTGACTCCATAGCACACTATATGATAAAGAGAGAGAGGAGAGAGACCTTGACTCCATAGCACACTATATGATAAAGAGAGAGAGGAGAGAGACCTTGACTCCATAGCACACTATATGATAAAGAGAGAGAGGAGAGAGACCTTGACTCCATAGCACACTATATGATAAAGAGAGAGAGGAGAGAGACCTTGACTCCATAGCACACTATATGATAAAGAGAGAGAGGAGAGAGACCTTGACTCCATAGCACACTATATGATGAAGAGAGAGAGGAGAGAGACCTTGACTCCATAGCACACTATATGATAAAGAGAGAGAGGAGAGAGACCTTGACTCCATAGCACACTATATGATGAAGAGAGAGAGAGACCTTGACTCCATAGCACACTATATGATGAAGAGAGAGAGAGACCTTGACTCCATAGCACACTATATGATGAAGAGAGAGAGGAGAGAGACCTTGACTGCCTCCAGCTTCCTCTTCAGCTCCGTCACATGAAGCTCCTTCTCTCTGATCCGGTTGAGGATCTCCTGCTCCGTCCTCGCCACATGTTTCTGAACAAAGGAGGACACAGAGGAGGACACAGAGGAGGACACAGAGGAGGACACACTGTATCATTCAGTGAGGAACCGCCTCATTGACAGCGACAGGGATATTGATCTCTACCTGTTTGCCGAGTCTCTCTGTCTGAACAGAGACGGTTTTGTGAGTTCGATGTTCCTCCAGGACACAGATGGCACAGATGCAGCGCTGACATGTCCGACAGTAAACCTGGACAAGTGAACACATCGGGAGGTTATCAACAAGTTCAGGACCTATTCATCAGTAATGTAATGTAATGCCCCTCACCTCCATTAGGCGGCGGATCGTCCTGCAGGTTAATGTGTGTTACTGTGTATATATGAGTGTAATGCCCCTCACCTCCATTAGGCGGCGGATCGTCCTGCAGGTTAATGTGTGTTACTGTGTATATATGAGTGTAATGCCCCTCACCTCCATTAGGCGGCGGTGCGTCCTGATGGTTAATGTGTGTTACTGTGTATATATGAGTGTAATGCCCCTCACCTCCATTAGGCGGCGGATCGTCCTGCAGGTTAATGTGTGTTACTGTGTGTATATATGAGTGTAATGCCCCTCACCTCCATTAGGCGGCGGATCGTCCTGCAGGTTAATGTGTGTTACTGTGTATATATGAGTGTAATGCCCCTCACCTCCATTAGGCGGCGGATCGTCCTGCAGGTTAATGTGTGTTACTGTGTATATATGAGTGTAATGCCCCTCACCTCCATTAGGCGGCGGATCGTCCTGCAGGTTAATGTGTGTTACTGTGTATATATGAGTGTAATGCCCCTCACCTCCATTAGGCGGCGGATCGTCCTGCAGGTTAATGTGTGTTACTGTGTATATATGAGTGTAATGCCCCTCACCTCCATTAGGCGGCGGATCGTCCTGCAGGTTAATGTGTGTTACTGTGTATATATGAGTGTAATGCCCCTCACCTCCATTAGGCGGCGGATCGTCCTGCAGGTTAATGTGTGTTACTGTGTATATATGAGTGTAATGCCCCTCACCTCCATTAGGCGGCGGATCGTCCTGCAGGTTAATGTGTGTTACTGTGTGTATATATGAGTGTAATGCCCCTCACCTCCATTAGGCGGCGGATCGTCCTGCAGGTTAATGTGTGTTACTGTGTGTATATATGAGTGTAACGGCCCGTCTACACTACAGGCATCGAAAAATGCTTTCAACGCTTCGCCCATTCATTTGAATGGGGTGACGTAGAAGATTTTTAATCTTCGCCGAACTGCATTGTGGGGAGCATGGCATGGCTTTGCAAGCATCACGAGCATCTATCGGCATCAAAAGTTGAACAATGTTCAACTTTTGAGGCTCGATGCTTGGCATCAGCTAATCAAATCCCGCCAGTACAAGCACTAGCCAATCAAACCGCGTGCAAGCTGGGAGAGCCAGACCGCAGTTCATTTCCTCATATTCCAAACGAGAAATTACGGTAGCAAATCACCCGGTTCTGTACGACCAGAACTATTTACCGGGATACAAACCGGAGGAACCAGGCATGGAGGGAGGTGGCAGAGACGGTGGGTGAAACTGGTAGGTTTTCGCCTGTTTGGGGATTTTATATCCAGTTTACTTCGTTTTAACATTGCTATTGCTTTGTATGTCGGGGGCGGGAGATTCATGTCATTGGTTGTTGGTCGCAAAAAATTGCCAAGCTTTCAGACACGCCCAGCATCAAGATTTTTTGATGCCTGTAGTGTAGACGGGCCGTGATGCCCCTCACCTCCATTAGGCGGCGGATCGTCCTGCAGGTTAATGTGTGTTACTGTGTGTATATATGAGTGTAATACCCCTCACCTCCATTAGGCGGCGGTGTGTCCTGCAGGTCCGCCCCCTCAGGGCCTCCAGCGGCTCCATCAGAGAGTGTTTGGAGTAGAAAGAGGAGCTCAGGTGAGGCTGCAGGTGCTCTCTGCAGTACGAGGCGGTGCAGGTGAGGCAGGAGCTGACGGCCGGCTGCTTGCCCCCCGTACACACATCACACCACACCACCTCCGTGCTGTCACCACCGGGGGGCATCGCCTTGGCGCCCGGGAGTACAGGCGTACCGTTACCTAGCAACACAGGTGGCCCGGCAGCTCCATAATGACCAACTTTATAATTATCTGCTATCAGAGCGAAGACTTTGTTCACGCTGAGCTGAGGGCGCTCTTCAAACTCACGCTTACACAGAGGACAGGTGCAAAGAGAGGAGGACGCCCAATATCCTCCTATACACACCTGAGAGGAGAGGTTAGATCACAATATATTTATTTACACTTATTTTTGTTATTTTTCAGTGAGTGAGTGTGCGTGTGTGTGTGTGTGTGTGTGTGTGCGTGTGTGTGTTCGTGTGTGTGTGTTCTACCTGGCAGAAGTTGTGTCCACATGGAGTAGAAACTGGTTCATCAAACAGGTCCAGACAGATGGAGCAGGTTAGCTCCTGCTCAGAGAACAGATCTGAAGCCTCAGCCATCATCTGAGAGGAGAGAGAGAGAGAGAGAGAGAGAGAGAGAGAGAGAGAGACACAGAGACAGAGACACAGAGAGAGAGACAGAGAGAGAGAGAGACACAGAGACAGAGAGACAGAGAGAGAGAGAGAGAGAGAGAGAGAGAGAGACAGAGACAGAGAGAGAGAGACAGAGAGAGAGAGAGAGAGACAGAGAGAGAGAGAGAGAGAGACAGAGAGAGAGAGAGAGAGAGACAGAGAGAGAGAGAGAGAGACAGAGAGAGAGAGAGAGAGAGACAGAGAGAGAGAGACAGAGAGAGAGACAGAGAGACAGAGAGAGAGAGACAGAGAGAGAGAGAGAGAGACAGAGAGAGAGAGACAGAGAGAGAGAGAGAGAGACAGAGAGGGAGACAGAGAGAGAGATGGTGAATATCTGAAGAGGATCCGGGTCACATGTAGAACAAATGTTGAAATCTGAGAAAAATATATAAATTCTGAATTCCATTAATTCTCAGAATTAGTGGAATGTGAAAAAAAAAAAAATCTGTTCTGAGAAAAAAAGTCAGAATTTTGAATTTTTTCTAAATTCTTTAAAATAGAATATTCTGGAAAATTTATTTTTTCTGATATTCTCCGAAGAAGAAGAAGAAGAAGAAGAAGAAACGACAACTTTTGTCAGAACTCTGAGAAAAATGATTCCAATGTTTTATTTTTGTCAAAATTTGTAGTTTTTGATGTGAAAAAAAGTCAGAATCTGAGATTTCTCTGAAAAATAAATAAAAACTGTTTTTCAGAATTCTGAGAAAAAAAGTCAGGATTCTGGGACTTTCTGAACAAAAAGAGTATTTGTATCTGAACCTGATGATCAGATGTTCTCTAAACTCTCTGGCCCCTCCTGAGTCTGAGCTCAGCTCTCTGAGTCTCTCCTGATCGATAGTGATGACTCAACACTGAACCCGAGTCAGCTGTTCCTCACTGAAGCTTCATCACACTGTTCTTATCAATAAAGTTTCATTCCGTTATGCAGACATGTTGCCCATTCAGCTTTTATTCATTTCTGGACGATATCAACAAATCAATTCTTAGTAAGAATGTTTATTGTTGATATCAGAAATTGAATTTAAACTTGTTGTAATCTTTATACAGTCTATGGTTGTAATGTGTATTTCTGATATCGGAAATGCGATTTGAGCTAGTGAGACTCGAGCCAGAGAGATTTGAGCCGGTGAGACTCGAGCCAGTGAGATTTGAGCCGGTGAGACTCGAGCCAGTGAGATTTGAGCCGGTGAGACTCGAGCCAGAGAGATTTGAGCCGGTGAGACTCGAGCCAGTGAGATTTGAGCCGGTGAGACTCGAGCCAGTGAGATTTGAGCCGGTGAGACTCGAGCCAGTGAGATTTGAGCCGGTGAGACTCGAGCCAGAGAGATTTGAGCCGGTGAGACTCGAGCCAGAGAGATTTGAGCCGGTGAGACTCGAGCCAGAGAGATTTGAGCCGGTGAGACTCGAGCCAGTGAGATTTGAGCCGGTGAGACTCGAGCCAGTGAGATTTGAGCCGGTGAGACTCGAGCCAGAGAGATTTGAGCCGGTGAGACTCGAGCCAGTGAGATTTGAGCCGGTGAGACTCGAGCCAGAGAGATTGGAGCCGGTGAGATTTGAGCCGGTGAGACTCGAGCCAGAGAGATTTGAGCCAGTGAGACTCGAGCCAGAGAGATTTGAGCCGGTGAGACTCGAGCCAGAGAGATTCGAGCCGGTGAGACACGAGCCGGTGAGACACGAGCCAGTGAGATTTGAGCCGGTGAGACTCGAGCCAGTGAGACTCGAGCCGGTGAGACACGAGCCGGTGAGACTCGAGCCGGTGAGACACGAGCCGGTGAGACACGAGCCGGTGAGACACGAGCCGGTGAGACTCGAGCCGGTGAGACTCGAGCCGGTGAGACTCGAGCCGGTGAGATTCGAGCCGGTGAGACTCGAGCCGGTGAGACTCGAGCCAGAGAGAGATTTGAGCCGGTGAGACTCGAGCCAGAGAGAGATTCGAGCCGGTGAGACTCGAGCCAGAGAGAGATTTGAGACAGAGAGATTCGAGCTGGTGAGACTCGAGCCGGAGAGATTTGAGCCGGTGAGACTCGAGCCAGAGAGATTTGAGACAGAGAGATTCGAGCTGGTGAGACTCGAGCCGGAGAGATTTGAGCTGGTGAGACTCGAGCCAGAGAGAGATTTGAGCCGGTGAGACTCGAGCCAGAGAGATTTGAGCCGGTGAGACTCGAGCCAGTGAGATTTGAGCCGGTGAGACTCGAGCCAGTGAGATTTGAGCCGGTGAGACTCGAGCCAGAGAGATTTGAGCCGGTGAGACTCGAGCCGGTGAGATTTGAGTTGGTGAGATTTGAGCTAGAGAGATTTGAGCCGGTGAGACTCGAGCCAGAGAGATTTGAGCCGGTGAGACTCGAGCCAGTGAGATTTGAGCCGGTGAGACTCGAGCCAGAGAGATTTGAGCCGGTGAGACTCGAGCCGGTGAGATTTGAGTTGGTGAGATTTGAGCTAGAGAGATTTGAGCCGGTGAGACTCGAGCCAGAGAGATTCGAGCCAGTGAGACTCGAGCCAGAGAGATTCGAGCCGGTGAGATTTGAGCCGGTGAGACTCGAGCCGGTGAGACTCGAGCCGGTGAGACACGAGCCGGTGAGACACGAGCCGGTGAGACTCGAGCCGGTGAGACTCGAACCGGTGAGACTCGAGCCGGTGAGACACGAGCCGGTGAGACTCGAACCGGTGAGACTCGAGCCGGTGAGACACGAGCCGGTGAGACTCGAGCCGGTGAGACACGAGCCGGTGAGACACGAGCCGGTGAGACTCGAGCCGGTGAGACTCGAGCCGGTGAGACTCGAGCCGGTGAGATTCGAGCCGGTGAGACTCGAGCCGGTGAGACTCGAGCCAGAGAGAGATTTGAGCCGGTGAGACTCGAGCCAGAGAGAGATTCGAGCCGGTGAGACTCGAGCCAGAGAGAGATTCGAGCCGGTGAGACTCGAGCCAGAGAGAGATTCGAGCCGGTGAGACTCGAGCCAGAGAGAGATTTGAGACAGAGAGATTCGAGCTGGTGAGACACGAGCCGGTGAGACACGAGCCGGTGAGACTCGAGCCAGAGAGAGATTTGAGACAGAGAGATTAGAGCCGGTGAGACACGAGCCGGTGAGACTCGAGCCGGTGAGACTCGAGCCGGTGAGATTCGAGCCGGTGAGACTCGAGCTGGTGAGACTCGAGCCAGAGAGCGATTCGAGCCGGTGAGACTCGAGCCAGAGAGAGATTCGAGCCGGTGAGACTCGAGCCAGAGAGAGATTCGAGCCGGTGAGACTCGAGCCAGAGAGAGATTTGAGACAGAGAGATTCGAGCTGGTGAGACTCGAGCCGGTGAGACTCGAGCCGGTGAGATTCGAGCCGGTGAGACTCGAGCTGGTGAGACTCGAGCCAGAGAGAGATTTGAGCCGGTGAGACTCGAGCCAGAGAGAGATTCGAGCCGGTGAGACTCGAGCCAGAGAGAGATTTGAGACAGAGAGATTCGAGCTGGTGAGACTCGAGCCGGAGAGATTTGAGCCGGTGAGACTCGAGCCAGAGAGAGATTTGAGACAGAGAGATTCGAGCTGGTGAGACTCGAGCCGGAGAGATTTGAGCCGGTGAGACTCGAGCCAGAGAGAGATTTGAGACAGAGAGATTTGAGCCGGTGAGACTCGAGCCGGAGAGATTTGAGCTGGTGAGACTCGAGCCAGAGAGAGATTTGAGCCGGTGAGACTCGAGCCAGAGAGATTTGAGCCGGTGAGACTCGAGCCAGTGAGATTTGAGCCGGTGAGACTCGAGCCAGTGAGATTTGAGCCGGTGAGACTCGAGCCAGAGAGATTTGAGCCGGTGAGACTCGAGCCGGTGAGATTTGAGTTGGTGAGATTTGAGCTAGAGAGATTTGAGCCGGTGAGACTCGAGCCAGAGAGAGATTCGAGCCGGTGAGACTCGAGCCAGAGAGAGATTTGAGACAGAGAGATTCGAGCCGGTGAGACACGAGCCGGTGAGACACGAGCCGGTGAGACTCGAGCCAGAGAGAGATTTGAGACGGAGAGATTCGAGCCGGTGAGACACGAGCCGGTGAGACTCGAGCCGGTGAGACTCGAGCCGGTGAGATTCGAGCCGGTGAGACTCGAGCCAGAGAGAGATTTGAGACAGAGAGATTCGAGCCGGTGAGACACGAGCCGGTGAGACACGAGCCGGTGAGACTCGAGCCAGAGAGAGATTTGAGACGGAGAGATTCGAGCCGGTGAGACACGAGCTGGTGAGACTCGAGCCGGTGAGACTCGAGCCGGTGAGATTCGAGCCGGTGAGACTCGAGCTGGTGAGACTCGAGCCAGAGAGAGATTCGAGCCGGTGAGACTCGAGCCGGTGAGACTCGAGCCAGAGAGAGATTCGAGCCGGTGAGACTCGAGCCAGAGAGAGATTCGAGCCGGTGAGACTCGAGCCAGAGAGAGATTTGAGACAGAGAGATTCGAGCTGGTGAGACTCGAGCCGGAGAGATTTGAGCCGGTGAGACTCGAGCCAGAGAGAGATTTGAGACAGAGAGATTCGAGCTGGTGAGACTCGAGCCGGAGAGATTTGAGCTGGTGAGACTCGAGCCAGTGAGATTTGAGCCGGTGAGACTCGAGCCAGTGAGATTTGAGCCGGTGAGACTCGAGCCAGTGAGATTTGAGCCGGTGAGACTCGAGCCAGTGAGATTTGAGCCGGTGAGACTCGAGCCAGTGAGATTTGAGCCGGTGAGACTCGAGCCAGAGAGATTTGAGCCGGTGAGACTCGAGCCAGTGAGATTTGAGCCGGTGAGACTCGAGCCAGTGAGATTTGAGCCGGTGAGACTCGAGCCAGTGAGATTTGAGCCGGTGAGACTCGAGCCAGAGAGATTTGAGCCGGTGAGACTCGAGCCGGTGAGATTTGAGTTGGTGAGATTTGAGCTAGAGAGATTTGAGCCGGTGAGACTCGAGCCAGAGAGATTCGAGCCGGTGAGACTCGAGCCAGAGAGATTCGAGCCGGTGAGATTTGAGCTAGAGAGATTCGAGCCGGTGAGACTCGAGCCGGTGAGACACGAGCCGGTGAGACTCGAGCCGGTGAGACTCGAGCCGGTGAGACTCGAGCCGGTGAGACACGAGCCGGTGAGACACGAGCCGGTGAGACTCGAGCCGGTGAGACACGAGCCGGTGAGACACGAGCCGGTGAGACTCGAGCCGGTGAGACACGAGCCGGTGAGACTCGAGCCGGTGAGATTCGAGCCAGAGAGAGATTTGAGACAGAGAGATTCGAGCTGGTGAGACTCGAGCCGGAGAGATTTGAGCCGGTGAGACTCGAGCCAGAGAGATTTGAGCCGGTGAGACTCGAGCCAGTGAGATTTGAGCCGGTGAGACTCGAGCCAGTGAGATTTGAGCCGGTGAGACTCGAGCCAGAGAGATTTGAGCCGGTGAGACTCGAGCCGGTGAGATTTGAGTTGGTGAGATTTGAGCTAGAGAGATTTGAGCCGGTGAGACTCGAGCCAGAGAGATTCGAGCCGGTGAGACTCGAGCCAGAGAGATTCGAGCCGGTGAGACTCGAGCCAGAGAGATTCGAGCCGGTGAGATTCGAGCCGGTGAGACTCGAGCCGGTGAGACACGAGCCGGTGAGACTCGAACCGGTGAGACTCGAGCCGGTGAGACACGAGCCGGTGAGACTCGAACCGGTGAGACTCGAGCCGGTGAGACACGAGCCGGTGAGACTCGAGCCGGTGAGACACGAGCCGGTGAGACACGAGCCGGTGAGACACGAGCCGGTGAGACTCGAGCCGGTGAGACTCGAGCCGGTGAGACTCGAGCCGGTGAGACTCGAGCCAGAGAGAGATTTGAGCCGGTGAGACTCGAGCCAGAGAGAGATTCGAGCCGGTGAGACTCGAGCCAGAGAGAGATTCGAGCCGGTGAGACTCGAGCCAGAGAGAGATTTGAGACAGAGAGATTCGAGCTGGTGAGACACGAGCCGGTGAGACACGAGCCGGTGAGACTCGAGCCGGTGAGACTCGAGCCGGTGAGACTCGAGCCGGTGAGATTCGAGCCGGTGAGACTCGAGCTGGTGAGACTCGAGCCAGAGAGAGATTTGAGCCGGTGAGACTCGAGCCAGAGAGAGATTCGAGCCGGTGAGACTCGAGCCAGAGAGAGATTCGAGCTGGTGAGACTCGAGCCAGAGAGAGATTTGAGACAGAGAGATTCGAGCTGGTGAGACTCGAGCCGGAGAGATTTGAGCCGGTGAGACTCGAGCCAGAGAGAGATTTGAGCCGGTGAGACTCGAGCCAGAGAGATTTGAGCCGGTGAGACTCGAGCCAGTGAGATTTGAGCCGGTGAGACTCGAGCCAGTGAGATTTGAGCCGGTGAGACTCGAGCCAGTGAGATTTGAGCCGGTGAGACTCGAGCCAGAGAGATTTGAGCCGGTGAGATTTGAGTTGGTGAGATTTGAGCTAGAGAGATTTGAGCCGGTGAGACTCGAGCCAGAGAGATTTGAGCCGGTGAGACACGAGCCGGTGAGACTCGAGCCGGTGAGATTCGAGCCGGTGAGACTCTCATCGTGTTTCTCATTCACTTCAATGAGAGTTGGTATTTCTGATATCAACACTTTGTATTCTCACTAAGAACTGATTTGTTGATATCCTCCAGAAATGAATAAAAGCTGAATGGGACTTCTGCCACAGAGAGAGGACAGACTGCATTCCACACGCAAACACACACGCACACACCTGATTGTGATTAAAAGGGGGCGTGGCCTAGCCAGCACCATGCGAGGTGCGTTCAGGGTAACAGCTCGTTCATGGAAAATAACATTATTTAAAAAGATGCAAAATAAATAAACTATATTTAAAAAATACTACAAAAATAAATGTATTTATGATATAAATATATTAAGGAATATATACAGATATTAAAATGACTGTTACTATGAACACAAACATGACGTTACACTGTGAACATGTGACTCAGAGACACAGAACACTGGCAGTAAACAACAACAAGCTATTTCCTCCACATGTTTAATAAACAACAACAGATGATGTAAATAAAGCTGGAGCCAGCAGGGCATTATGGGATGTATCAGAGAGCAGCTGGTCGAACACACAGACACTAACAGCAGGAAGTCATCAGGAGGCTCAAAAGAGGAAACTCCGATTATCAAAGTTTCAGGAACACATTGAGAAGAAGAGGAGGAAGATGAAGAGGAAGAGTACATAGTGATTAAAGTTAGATTAAGGTTTGTGTGAGTTTAAAGTAACCAAAGAGTCTCACCTGCTGCTTCGGTCTCGACGCGTTTCTCTCAAAGCCTGAAACTCAGGTTGGCCAGTGACGTCACCGGGGGGGGGCCTCTCCATTCAGCAGAGCGGTCAGGTGAGTTAGACAGGTAGATGAATGCTGCTTTATTATTATAACTCTTCACACCTCTAATAACCGCTGACTCATTATTACATGGTTTCATGTTCATCTGTGCTGTTTGTCTGAGAGGACATCAATAAAGTTCTGTTGAATTTCTGTCACTATTTAAATTGGGAGCGAAAGATAAGAGAGTTAAAAACATCAATAATATATTTTTGAAAATGTAACAGTATAATACAATTAACTAAAAATAGAGATCTTATTTCAAATGCATTCAACATGTTGGTATTTACGGATTAACCCCCTGATTCAAAACTATCATTTATTTATTTCCTATTTCTCAGATTCTGGTAAACTCTCAGATCTCACGCTGACATGAGGAATGTGATGGGTGTGTGTGTGTGTGTGTGTGTGTGTGTGTGTGTGTGTGTGTGTGTGTGTGTGTGTGTGTGTGGGTGGGTGTGTGTATATATGGTGTGTACGTGTGTATATGTGTGTATATGTATGGTGTGTATTGCAGATGATTATCATCTGATATTTGGGAAGTGTGTTACATTTGAAATGGCAGAAAGTCTTGTTGCAACTTCCAGATATTAAAAGAGGCCCCTTGAGTTTCTCTGGAAATTATCAATAGTAGCAGTTAAGTGAATACTGTTTAAACAATACCTGTGTTTGTGTTTTGTATTGGTTTCTCTGTTTTATCCTTTCATAAATGTGAGGACTAAAACTTGCTCAAACATTCTGGGGTGCTTGGAGTAAACAGGTTTTATTGCTCTGTGGGGGAGGTATAGCTGGCAGGGTGAGAGTTGGATGAGAGTTCCTTCTGCTTAAGATCTCCAGTATGTCATGTTTCAGGGAAGTCATCATATCTTGAATAGTATATGTGTGTGTTTGATTACTTTGTATTCATATGAGGGTATTAATATGTATTATCTTTGTGAACAAAGGGATACAGCTCAGGCCTCTGGAATGTGCAGGAAAGTGTGTGTGTGGAAGTCTATGCAGGAAAGTGAGATAACGGACGCCAGATATATTTTATTACCCTCTCAGAGACACTTGTTTATTATCCTGGCTGGCTCGCGCTGATTCGCTAAGAAAAGCCATCTTTTACATCTTCCAATGAGATAGACTGACTCGGCTCCTCCGGTGATTTTTGGGTATAAAAGCTGGGTTTGAATTTAGTTCATTCTCTTTTTCCTCTTGCTGCGAAGACCGAAGAATCTCACCAGCACGAGAAACTAGAGCAGGGGCGCTCCTAATTATATTGAATTGTATTGCATTGTATTATTACCTTTTATAATTAAAACAGATTATTGTTTAACTGGTATCCTGGTGTTTTCTGATTTCCCCTCCTGTTATGATTTCAAGCAGCTCGCCAACACGACACGCTGGGCAGAGGTGGGTTGTAAAAACCATCTTCTGCCGCAACAGTATGTGTGCGTGTGTGTATGGTGTGTACGTGTAGGTGTGAGTGTGTATGGTGTGTATGTGTGCGTGTATGTATGGTGTGTACGTGTAGGTGTGAGTGTGTATGTGTGCGTGAGTGTGTGTATGTGTGCGTGTATGTATGGTGTGTACGTGTAGGTGTGAGTGTGTATGTGTGCGTGAGTGTGTGTATGTGTGCGTGTATGTATGGTGTGTACGTGTAGGTGTGTGTGTATGTATGGCGTGTAGGCCTACGTGTGAGTGTATGGTGTGTGTGTATGTGTGTATATGTATGGTGTGTATGTGTGCGTGAGTGTGTGTATGTGTGCGTGTATGTATGGTGTGTAGGCCTACGTGTGAGTGTATGGTGTGTGTGTATGGTGTGTGTATGTGTGCGTGTATGTATGTATATGTATGGTGTGTATGTGTGCGTGAGTGTGTGTATGTGTGCGTGTATGTATAGTGTGTACGTGTAGGTGTGAGTGTGTATGGCGTGTAAGCCTACGTGTGAGTGTATGTGTGCGTGTGTGTATGGCGTGTAGGTGTATGTGTGTATATGTGTGCGTGTTTGTATGGTGTGTACGTGTATGTGTGTATATGTGTGCGTGTTTGTATGGTGTGTACGTGTAGGTGTGAGTGTGTATGTGTGTGTGTGTATGTATGGCGTGTAGGCCTACGTGTGCGTGTATGTATGGTGTGTACGTGTATGTGTGTATATGTGTGCGTGAGTGTGTGTATGGTGTGTACGTGTACGTGTGTATGTGTGCGTGTATGTATGGCGTGTAGGCCTACGTGTGAGTGTATGGTGTGTGTGTGAGGTGGTGAATCCAGTTTGGCGTGGCTCCTCCCGGCCTCTGATTGGCTGAATATTTTCCTCTGTGTTGCGAAATAATCTGAATAACGAGTTTCCCATGTTAACTGCAAACTGTCCGAAGAGTCCCTGTACGCACCGGCCTGTTCTTCTTCTGTGGTGTTTAGGTGTTAGTGCGTGTACACACACACACGCACGCACACCTGACTCGTCTGTGTGAACATTAATATTAATTATATTTAGTCAAGAGGGTTTCTTATGTTTTTATAACAACATTTGTACTTCCTGTCCACATGGTGAGATGTTCCCAAACAAGATGTGGAGTTAAACAAATAACACAAATCAGATCAATAACCAGTTCTCACACATTGACACTAAACGACTTGTTTTCAGTCACAAGTCTGAGATAAAGGGAACATTTAGGTGAACATTAGTGACGTCCATGTTTGTTCCTCTTTAATGAAGCTAGGCTAGGCTAGGCTAGGCTAGGCTAGGCTAGCAGCTCCCCTGCTTCCTCTTGGTGAAACACATGTTCATAGTTTTAATGTCTTTGAGATGAATTCATACAGAAATACAAAATAAACAGGATGCTCATAAGTCAGCATCCTAACCACCATCACCAGCATCCTGTAACACCCCTTGTTGTTAAATACCAAATATGTGCAATATATATATATACTCGCTGAAATACTCGTTATTATTAGTTTCATTCCTGCACCACTCATATATATGATATGTATATATATTAGGGCTGTCAAACGATTACAATAATGAATCAGATGAATCACCATTGGAACTATGTCTAAAAGATCCATTTCTTGATGTTGTTGGAACGGAAAGATAAAGGAAAGAAGGCGGATATATCCATTTAACATACAGTATGTTTATTATAACATTTGTCTGCGTGTCAAAATGAAAGCCCACCGATCAGTCATCAAACCGGGGCAGGGTCGGCGTCATGGGGGGTCATTCACGGGCCATGCCCCCCCGAATGAATCACTCTGCCCCCCCCCAACGCAGGGTGGGCAAGCCTTGCCACTTTGCTGTTTTTTTAATCATTTAAGTGAAAATGTTTCCCTTAAAGGTTTTTTGTGTGAAATACATCAGAAATAAAGAATACAAATATGAAACACAGCCTGAGGTGTGCTCACTGCTGCTCTCTGATTGGTGTGTTGCTTGACCAATGACCCCCGACCTTTGTTTTGTTATCATTACGTGGCTGTGTGTTTAGATGAAAGCCCGGTGGCGACCTGTTTATCTGTTACACTGATTATACAGTAAGTATCCTACTTCTGGGTCTCTGTGTTTCATTCAAGTTCGGCTCTCCGTGTGTGTGTGTGTGTGTGTGTGTGTGTGTGTGTGTGTGTGTGTGTGTGTGGGGGTTGCAGTAGAACATTCCACTGTAGCGCCCGGTACCTTAATGGGAAACCCTACCTGTAAACTGTCCGAGAGAAAAAAAAGCCCGTAGTTCTGTTGCCGGGTTTAACAGGTTAATGAAGCTAGGCTAGGCTAGGCTAGGCTAGGCTAGGCTAGCAGCTTCCTCTTGGTGAAACACACAGACGTCACACGTTCATAGTTTTAATGTCTTTATGAGATGAATTCATACAGAAATACAAAATAAACAGGATGCTCATCAGTCTGCTCTTCCTCCTCCAGATGATCAGCGGGCCTCAGAAGTCTTTGTAATGCAGCAGCCTACACACACACACACACACACACACACACACACACACACACACACACACACACACACACACACACACACACACACACACACACACACACACACACACACACACACACACACACACACACACACACACACACACACACACACACACACACACACACACACACACACACACACACACACACACACACACACACACACACACACAATGAATTAATATAAAATAACAGTTTAAAAAAGCTGCCCTGATGTTTCTACGTCTAAAAACTTAAATTAATATTATTTTACATTTCCCCGTCTGTTAACCAACGTCAGCTAACTATGGAGAACATGTTATAAATTATTATAATTCTAAATATATATATTTGATATTTACTCAAAATATAATATAATATTATTAATTAATTATATTTTTCTAATTCAATCTTTGAGTTGTATTTTTATTTAATGTTTAAATCTGTAAGAACTTTTATTTAGTTATTGATATTTTTACTGGATCTTTTTATTCTTCCTGAAGTTTTCATCATGTTCAGATAAGGAGAGTTTATCTTCAAAACCCCCGACCCCCTAGTGGCACACACAGGTAGTACAGCCATATCGTGAACACAAAGCAGCTGATTGGCTGACCTGAAGAGAGGGGCGTGTCCCTTGTTGTTGGCCAATGAGAAGAAGCCGCTGTGAGGGGAGAAGTCGAGGCTCGAGGCTCGATACACGATCTTCCTCTTTGAGACGGGGAAGTTCGAGAAAACACTGAGGGAGGGGAGGTGAAGCTGGGGGGGGGGGGGGGGGGGGGGGGGGTTAATATCATCATCACCATCACCATCACCATCACCATCATCCTATAACACCCCTTGTTGTTAAATATCAAATATGTGCAATATATATATCAGCGACGTGCGGTCAGGGGAGGCAGGTGAGACATTCTCCAATGTAACAGAAAAAAAGAATAATAATACAAATAATAATAATAATAATAAAATGTTTTCCACTGATCTGTGTTGTAAATGTGATTTCTGTTTGATTCCAATCACTTTTTATAGTAAAAATCGGCTAATTTGCCGAGCTCCACTACAACTACGGGGAGCGATGAGAAGTGAGGCAGGGACGAGCTCTGCCTCTCGTAAGCCCACAGTAACTGGCTGGAGCACGGGCACTAATTTAGCGCGGGCACTTATTTTGTGAGCGCGCTCAAGCCAGTTACTGTGTGGTGAGGTGAGGCACAGATGAGCTCTGCCTCACCTCAGAATGCGTCACAGAAACTGTCTGGAAAGCGGGCCCTAAGCGCATGCCTGCACCATCTCACTGTATGTCACCAATGTAATGTTTGTAGATCCCTTTATTACATTTATCCTCGCCACCCATAGTCTCTAAATAACTTATTTCACGTATATATGATATTTAGGCTCGCTGGTCTCATCATACAACGGCAATGAAAAAAGCACCAGGGGAGGCAGCCATAACCTCTGCCGCACTGCAGGGGGCGCAAGTGAGCCCACAGGTTCTTGTTGCTACTGTTATTCTACGCAGAGACGGTAGACGCAAACAACAAGCTAGACTTTTGAAACTAGAGGAAGATAAGGAGGACTTTTACAAAACAGTAATAGAGATTGTTGTCCAGAAGGAGAGCATGGACTTCATCTTCAAGTCAAGGTAAGACCACATTTGTAATGAAAATGGGATCTTACTAAGAGAGAACAATCCAATATTTAGATTTTATCCTTTTGTTGAACGGTCTGTTTAAAATGAATCGAAGCATCAGACTAAAAAAGCTTTTGAAAATAACAGAATATTTCGATTAAAGGTGGGGTAGGTAAGTTTGAGAAACCGACACGATATACACTTTGTGTTATATTCCATGGAATGCTCTTAACATCCCGATAGCAATGAATATCTTAAGTGCTTTGACAAAAAATACATAAAAACATTTCATCTGTGGAAGCCGTGGTTCTGTAAAAAGCACGACCACTCATTTTAGCCGGCCCGGCTAAAATGACCTGCCTGTCAGCCTTCCATCTGGGCACAAACTTATCTCGTGCCCTCATTGGTCATGTGCGCGTTCGTGTGTGTTGGAGGAGGGGCTGTGTATTTTCTAATTCTAGCGCACTCGAGCTGGTTTCTCCAAAATTACCTACCCCGCCACCTTTAAGGTCACATATATAATATTTGTAAATCTGACTCTGAAAGAGTCAGTGCCTCACCAGCCATGAACCTCACCGCACGTCACTGATATATATATATATGCCGTCTGTAGAGCGGTGCAGTGACGAGTCCTAAAACCAGGAAGTGAGTCAGCATGTCTCCACTTCCTGTCCCCTGGTCTCAGAGCCAATGGGATCTCTCCGTAGGGTTCTGGAAACTATCTGAACTAAGGTCTGAGGTTGAGACACATTGAAGAGACGGATCACGTTTTGTTCTAGGACATTAAATCATCAGCAGAGACCCCACTGGTGATTTCTGAAGAGTGGACGTGTCTGAGAAACGATGGTTGTTACCAAGCGGCTGAATAGGACTACAGAAGTCGTGGAGGACGTTGTACGTCATTACGCCGAACACGTGAACACTCCTCTGAGTTAGTTTCTGTTCTGCTTGAAAGCAAGTCCCTGCCTCTGCCGATGTGTCAATTGTCTAATCTTTAATATTTTGTGAGTCTGTGGCTCTTTCTGTGGAACAATGCGTTTCCCCTCAGTGGGACTGATGAAGGTATTCTGATCATCATCATCATCAGTATATCAATCCCTCACCATGCGCACCGCCTCGTCCTCGCTGCGGGAGGCCATAGCCAGGATCTCTGAGGAGGGGTTAAAGGTCAGCGCGGTGACCGGGGTCAGCAGGTTCATCACAGCCTTCAGGGGGCGGGGCTTATCCGAACGGAGACACGCCTCCTGAGAGTAAACGTTCACCACGCCCGACTGAGACCTAAACAACAACAAATATTATGAAAGAAAAAACTACAAATCTCAGGATTATAGATTTGTATTTAAACCACAAATAGATGAGATGAGAAGTACTTTATTGATTATATATTATTATTTAGAGATATCAAGGTCTTAAACATGCAAGAAAGATCTGTGCCAATCAGAGGGCAGAGGGGGCGGGGCTTACCCGCAGGCCAGGTAGCGTCCGTCTCTGGAGGCGGCGATGGAGGTCCCCGTAACACACCCTTCATCAGAAAACCTGCTCACACACCGAGAGCTGCGCAGGTCCCACACATACACCTCACCCTCCTCTACAGAGAGAGAGAGAGAGAGAGAGAGAGAGAGAGAGACAGAGACAGAGACAGAGAGAGAGAGACAGAGAGAGAGCGAGAGAGAGCGAGACAGACAGACAGACAGAGACACAGAGAGAGAGAGAGACAGAGAGAGACAGAGAGACAGAGAGAGAGAGAGACAGAGAGAGAGACAGAGAGAGAGACAGAGAGAGAGAGCAGAGAGAGAGAGAGAGAGAGAGAGAGACAGAGAGAGAGACAGAGAGAGAGACAGAGAGAGAGAGAGAGACAGAGAGAGAGACAGAGACACAGAGAGAGAGAGAGAGACAGAGAGAGAAAGAGAGACAGACAGAGAGACAGACAGAGAGAGAGAGAGACAGAGAGAGAGAGAGAAAGAGAGACAGACAGAGAGACAGACAGACAGAGAGAGAGACAGACACAGAGAGAGAGAGACACACAGAGACACATAGACAGAGAGAGAGAGACACACAAAGATTAGTCACATGACTGACTGACAGGAAGTTGTGGTGCTCTCTGACTCCTCTACACAGGACTCAGTTTCCCACAATGCATCAGAAGTAAACTATATTAAGACAAATCACTTTTCATAATCATTCCTCCCCTCTGCAGTTTTTAACTTGATTATTTATTCACTTATTTATTGTGATGCTACTTATGGTGTAAACTGGAACGATCCACATCCTGTCTGTGTGTCTCTGTGTCTCTGTGTGTCTCTTTGTCTCTGTGTGTCTCTCTGTGTCTCTGTGTGTCTCTGTGTGTCTCTCTGTGTCTCTCTGTGTGTCTCTGTGTGTCTCTGTGTGTCTCTCTGTGTATCTGTGTGTGTCTGTGTCTGTGTGTCTCTCTGTGTGTCTGTGTGTCTCTCTGTGTGTGTCTCTGTGTGTCTGTGTGTCTCTCTGTGTGTGTCTCTGTGTGTCTGTGTGTCTCTCTGTGTGTGTCTGTGTGTCTCTCTGTGTGTGTCTGTGTGTCTCTCTGTGTATCTGTGTGTGTCTGTGTCTCTGTGTGTGTGTCTCTGTGTGTGTCTGTGTGTCTCTCTGTGTGTCTGTGTGTCTCTGTGTGTCTCTCTGTGTGTGTCTCTGTGTGTCTCTCTGTGTGTGTCTCTGTGTGTCTCTCTGTGTGTCTCTCTGTGTGTCTCTCTGTGTGTGTATCTGTGTCTCTCTCTGTGTGTGTCTCTGTGTGTGTCTCTGTATGTCTCTGTGTGTCTCTGTGTGTCTCTGTATGTCTCTCTGTGTGTCTCTCTGTGTGTCTCTGTGTGTCTCTGTGTGTCTCTGTGTGTGTCTGTGTGTGTCTCTGTGTGTCTCTGTGTGTGTCTCTGTGTGTCTCTCTGTGTGTCTCTCTGTGTGTGTCTCTGTGTGTGTCTCTGTATGTCTCTGTGTCTCTCTGTGTCTCTCTGTGTCTCTCTGTGTGCATATAGACCGGGTGAGGACACTACCTATTGACTCAGCAACCACTGTAAGTTATATTCTTGTTTAATTAGACTTCTCTGTTTCATTGATTCTACTCTGTAATTGTTCTGTAGTTATTGGAGCTAAAACGGCGCTTTTGAGAGATTTTAAATCTCAGATCTGCTCAAAGTGAACCTGTAACCCAGGTTTCAGTGGAGCTCTCAAGCCTGCATTACAATATAGGCAGGGCCACTCTGCTGTCGCCCATCAGCTGCAGAGAGGTAACTAATTAGAGGGGCGTGGCCCCACAGCTGTGAGAACTCAGCAATCAGGCGTCCATTTTAGGGAGCTCTTTCCTGGAGCGTCAGACTGACAAAGACATTGGAGTCCTGCGGGAGTAAGACTGACAAAGACATTGGAGTCCTGCGGGAGTAAGACTGACAAAGACATTGGAGTCCTGCGGGAGTAAGACTGACGAAGACATTGGAGTCCTGCGGGAGTAAGACTGACAAAGACATTGGAGTCCTGCGGGAGTCAAAGACTGACAAAGACATTGGAGTCAAAGACTGACAAAGACATTGGAGTCCTGCGGGAGTCAAAGACTGACAAAGACATTGGAGTCCTGCGGGAGTAAGACTGACAAAGACATTGGAGTCCTGCGGGAGTAAGACTGACAAAGACATTGGAGTCCTGCGGGAGTAAGACTGACAAAGACATTGGAGTCCTGCGGGAGTAAGACTGACGAAGACATTGGAGTCCTGCGGGAGTAAGACTGACGAAGACATTGGAGTCCTGCTGGAGTCAAAGACTGACAAAGACATTGGAGTCCTGCGGGAGTAAGACTGACAAAGACATTGGAGTCAAAGACTGACAAAGACATTGGAGTCCTGCGGGAGTAAGACTGACAAAGACATTGGAGTCCTGCTGGAGTCAAAGACTGACAAAGACATTGGAGTCCTGCGGGAGTAAGACAGACAAAGACATTGGAGTCCTGCTGGAGTAAGACTGACAAAGACATTGGAGTCCTGCTGGAGTCAAAGACTGGCAAAGACATTGGAGTCCTGCTGGAGTCAAAGACTGACAAAGACATTGGAGTCCTGCTGGAGTCAAAGACTGACAAAGACATTGGAGTCCTGCTGGAGTCAAAGACTGACAAAGACATTGGAGTCCTGCGGGAGTCAAAGACTGACAAAGACATTGGAGTCCTGCTGGAGTCAAAGACTGACAAAGACATTGGAGTCCTGCGGGAGTCAAAGACTGACAAAGACATTGGAGTCCTGCTGGAGTCAAAGACTGGCAAAGACATTGGAGTCCTGCGGGAGTCAAAGACTGACAAAGACATTGGAGTCCTGCGGGAGTAAGACTGACAAAGACATTGGAGTCCTGCGGGAGTCAAAGACTGACAAAGACATTGGAGTCCTGCGGGAGTCAAAGACTGACAAAGACATTGGAGTCCTGCGGGAGTCAAAGACTGACAAAGACATTGGAGTCCTGCTGGAGTCACGAGGAGTCACGAGGAGGCAAAGAGGAGGCAAATCCTCCTCTGATTGAGCTAATTACCGCTGGTGTTTTATTTTATTTTATTTAGTTTCTAGCCCCTCATGCTATAATCATGTGTATTTTCTCCATTCCTGTTCATGTGTCTTCTCGCGATCATCGCTGGCCCCGTGTATCTCCTAATCGCTATAACCGGCCTGCTCTCGTCTATCCCACGTGCTCCACTGAGATCCAACATCTAGTTTCAGGCGGCCTGTGGAACTGCCAGTCAGCTGTTCCTAAGGCTGACTTCATCTCTGGCTACGCTTCCCTGCAGTCTCTGGATTTCCTTGCTCTCACTGAGACCTGGATTACTCCATCCAACACATCCACCCCAGCAGCTCTCTCCACAGCATATTCCTTCTCCCATACACCCAGACCCACTGGCAGAGGAGGTGGCACTGGTCTCCTGCTCTCTCCCAAATGGAGCTGTTCCCTCTTCAAGCTACCTAACTTCACTCCTTCCACCTTTGAATTCCATGCCGTCACAGTAACCCATCCTATACAATGAACCCTTGTTGTTCTCTACCGTCCACCAGGCGCCTTGGGGGACTTCTTGGAGGAATGAGATCATCTCCTCTCACACATCCCTGAAACTGGCCCTCCCGCTGTACTTCTCGGAGACTTCAACCTCCAGACAGGGAAGATAGACGAACTAACATCTCTGTTAACCTTTGCTTTCTCACTGTCTCCATCCCCACCAACTCATAAAGCTGGCAATGTCCTTGATCTCATATTCTCAAGGAACTGCTCTACTTCTAACCTCTCTGTAAACCCGCTCCACACCTCCGATCACTTCTTCATTTCATTCTCTCTACCCCTTTCCAAACATAACAAACTAATCTCTTCTCATCCTGCACCTGTCCGCCGTAACCTTCGTTCCCTCTACCCCTCTACCTTTGCCTCATCGGTGCTCTCAGCCCTCCCTTCCTCTGACTCGTTCCAACTCCTGCCTCCAAACTCTGCTGCAGAAACTCTCCTCTCTACTCTCTCATCCTCTCTGGACTCTCTCTGTCCTCTCACATCTCGGCAGGCTCGTCAGTCCCCTCCTGCTCCCTGGCTAAATGACGCACTGCGTGCTAATAGAACCGTCCTTCGGGCAGCAGAGCGGAAACGGTGGAAATCCAAACACCGTGACGAACTCCTAACCTATCAGGCTCTCCTCTCCTCTTTCTCTGCTTCCATCTCTCAGGCAAAAAGCACTTTCTTTCAAGATAAGATCCAATCTTCCTATTCCAATCCCAAAAAACTATTTTCCATCTTCTCCTCCCTCCTGGACCCCCCCAAAGCCCCTTCCCCCTCCTCCCTCCTGGACCCCCCAAAGCCCCTCCCCCCTCCTCCCTCCTGGACCCCCCCAAAGCCCCTTCCCCCTCCTCCCTCCTGGACCCCCCCAAAGCCCCTTCCCCCTCCTCCCTCCTGACCCCCCCCAAAGCCCCTCCCCCCTCCTCCCTCCTGGACCCCCCCAAAGCCCCTTCCCCCTCCTCCCTCCTGGACCCCCCAAAGCCCTTCCCCCTCCTCCCTCCTGGACCCCCACAAAGCCCCTTCCCCCTCCTCCCTCCTGGACCCTCCCAAAGCCCCTCCCCCCTCTGGACCCCCCCAAAGCCCCTTCCCCCTCCTCCCTCCTGGACCCCCCCAAAGCCCCTTCCCCCTCCTCCCTCCTGGAACCCCCCAAAGCCCCTTCCCCCTCCTCCCTCCTGGACCCCCCCAAAGCCCCTCCCCCCTCCTCCCTCCTGGACCCCCCCAAAGCCCCTCCCCCCTCCTCCCTCCTGGACCCCCCCAAAGCCCCTCCCCCTCCTCCCTCCTGGACCCCCCAAAGCCCCTTCCCCCTCCTCCCTCCTGGACCCCCCCAAAGCCCCTTCCCCCTCCTCCCTCCTGGACCCTCCCAAAAGCCCCTCCCCCCTCCTCCCTCCTGGACCCCCCCAAGCCCCTTCCCCCTCCTCCCTCCTGGACCCCCCCAAAGCCCCTCCCCCCTCCTCCCTCCTGGACCCCCCCAAAGCCCCTTCCCCCTCCTCCCTCCTGGACCCCCCCCAAAGCCCCTCCCCCCTCCTCCCTCCTGGAACCCCCAAAGCCCCTCCCCCCTCCTGGACCCTCCCAAGCCCCTCCCCCCTCCTCATTTCTTCAAGCGACTTTTGTTAACCACTTTGAAAAAAAGGTTGATGATATTCGCTCTTCTTTTTCTGACTCACCTTTACTCACCGCTGGGTCACCAGACCCTCCTTTCACCCACACACTGACCTCCTTCTCCCCTCTCTCTCCAAGTGAGGTTCTTACCCTCATTACCTCTGCCCGCCCTACCACCTGTCCTCTGGACCCTATCCCTTCAAACCTCCTTCAGACTATCGCTACTGATATTCTACCGTTCCTCACCCATTTCATCAACACTTCTCTAACTTCTGGTCACTTTCCAAACAGTCTCAAGGAGGCAAGAGTAAACCCTCTCCTAAAGAAACCCACCTTAACCCGTCTGATGTTATAAACTACAGGCCGGTCTCTCTCCTCCCGTTCCTGTCTAAAACACTTGAACGCGCTGTCTTTAAACAACTCCTGTTATCTCCATCAGAACAACCTTCTGGATCCGCACCAGTCTGGTTTCAAGGCAGGTCACTCCACAGAAACTGCCCTCCTTGCTGTCACTGAGGAACTGCACACGGCTAAAGCAGCATCCCTCTCCTCTGTCATCCTCCTTCGCACTCTCCAAGAACTTGGAGTTTCAGGCTCTGCACTTTCCCTCCTCACCTCATACCTCAAAGACCGTACCTACAGGGTTACTTGGAGAGGGTCCGAGTCCGACCCTTGTCAATTAACTACAGGGGTCCCTCAGGGCTCTGTTCTTGGTCCCCTCCTCTTCTCACTGTACACAAACTCGCTCGGATCAGTCATTAGCCCGCATGGTTTTTCATACCACTGCTACGCTGACGACACCCAATTAATTCTGTCCTTTCCCCGCTCAGAGACCCAGGTCGTCGCACGCATCTCTGCTTGTCTAGCTGACATCTCTCAGTGGATGTCTGCTCATCACCTCAAGCTCAACCTTGACAAGACTGAACTGCTTTTCCTTTCGGGAAAAGATTGTCCCACTCTTGACCTGACAATCAACATCGACACCTCTGTTGTTTCCCCGACTCAGACTGCAAGGAATCTGGGTGTGACCCTAGATAACAACCTGTCCTTCACTGCAAACATCGCTGCTACAACCCGCTGCTGCAGATACACGCTTTACAACATCAGGAGGAAACGTCCCCAGCTGACCCAGAAAGCCACGCAGGTTCTGGTCCAGGCTCTCGTCATCTCACGCCTAGACTACTGCAACTCCCTCCTGGCAGGTCTACCTGCATGTGCCATCCGACCTCTGCAGCTCATCCAGAATGCAGCGGCTCGTCTGGTCTTCAACCTTCCTAAATGTTCCCACACCACTCCGCTCCTCCGCTCCCTTCACTGGCTTCCGGTAACTGCTAGAATCCACTTCAAGACAATGGTACTTGCGTACCATGCTGCGAATGGATCTGGCCCTTCCTACATCCAGGACATGGTTGCACGTGCACTCCGCTCTGCATCAGCCAAATGACTCGCTGCACCCTCGCTGCGAGGGGGACCCAAGTTCCCATCAGCAGAAACACGTGGGTTTGCTATCCTGGCTCCAAGATGGTGGAATGAGCTCCCATTGACATCAGGACAGCAGAAAGCTTACACACCTTCCAGACTGAAAACTCATCTCTTTCGACTCCACTTCGAGCAATAGAACTATTAACAAAGCACTTATATACTAATAAAGGACTGGCTTACCTAAAGCCAGTTGAGTAGCACTTGAAATGTTTGGCTCTATGAAACCTGATGTACTTTATGATTCTGTTTTCTTCAAGGTTGTGTCTTCCTGGTGGAACGCACTGACTGTGAGTCGCTCTGGATAAAAGCCTCAGCTAAATGTAATGTAATGTAATCTGTGTGTATCTCTGTGTGTATCTCTGTGTGTATCTCTGTGTGTATCTCTGTGTGTATCTCTGTGTGTATCTCTGTGTGTATCTCTGTGTGTGTATCTGTGTGTATCTCTGTGTGTGTCTCTGTGTGTGTATCTGTGTGTGTATCTGTGTGTGTATCTGTGTGTGTATCTGTGTGTATCTCTGTGTGTATCTCTGTGTGTGTCTCTGTGTGTGTCTCTGTGTGTGTATCTGTGTGTGTATATCTGTGTGTATCGTCCTGCCTGGGTTCATGACAGAAGCTAAGCATAACCTATTGCTGCTTGCAGGATTAATACAGTTGTTGATTGATTGGTTGGTTGATTGATTGGTTGATTGATTGATTGATTGACACCTGGTTGCACATCTCACCTGAGTTGGCGAACACCTTGCTGCCGTCGGGAGAGAAGGCGACCCCGACGACCTCCCCGTTGATCTTCATACTGCTCACCACCTCCCTGGTCTACAGGTCACATGACGAGTTATTACACTGCT
>JAPTMU010000408.1:38235-70735 GCA_028583405.1 Pogonophryne albipinna | reverse complement strand
GCGTACCTTTCATGTGGCTCGTCAGCGCAGACTCTCGCATCGTTATGTTGCAAACTTTGAAGGAGGCTACTCGTGGGCTTGACCCTCGTCTTAGCCATGGCTTGTATTTGTCTTCTGCTAGCTAACGCACACAGTCATCTATCACTCTCAGAATGCCCAGGTCACACGTAACACAAACACGTGCAGGTCGCGCGCAGAGCGCGGGAAGGTGCAGCTGTTTCATGCAGAAGAAGCAACTCTTTTCTTTTCATCTAAAAAGCGAACTATTCAGTCAGACAGCAATTTATTGTAAAAGTAAAGCATTTACATTTTCAAGCACTTTATCTCAATTTCAAGCACCATTCCCAAAATTCAAGCACTTTCTTAAACTTGAAAACACCACGTCAAATTTCAAGCATTTTCAAGGATTTCAAGCACCCGTACGAACCCTGGATAGAGGACATCGGACTCCAGAGAAAACTCGCTCGAGTCCGAGTCCAAGTCGGAGCGTCAATGTACACGTCGAGTCCGAGTCATCGTGCGCGAGAATTCACGAGTCCAAGTCAGAGTCGCGTCAATCAGTGCACGAGTCCGAGTCGAGTCACGAGTCCGAGTCGAGTCACGAGTCCGAGTCGAGTCACGAGTCCCGAAAATCGGCACTCGAGTCCGAGTCCAGGACTCGAGTGCTCCATCTCTGGTTCACACAGAAAAACTCAAACCGATTATAAACTGTAAACAAGTCACGTGCACGGGAATGCTGTTCAACTTTTGGGTAAAAACGCAAATCCTGGCCATTTCTACCGTAGCCTCCGCCATGGAGCATCGCAGGTTATTTTCATGCTGTTGTTAATCTGGAGAGCTGAGAGCATATAAACAGACTCCAGAGGACGGGGCGATAAAAAACATTATAAGACATATACTGAGAGACGTTGTGTAGGCAGGGAGGTCAGCAGTCAGGGAGGTCAGCAGTCAGGGAGGTCAGCAGGCAGGGAGGTCAGCAGGCAGGGAGGTCAGCAGGCAGGGAGGTCAGCAGTCAGGGAGGTCAGCAGGGAGGTCAGCAGTCAGGGAGGTCAGCAGGCAGGGAGGTCAGCAGGCAGGGAGGTCAGCAGTCAGGGAGGTCAGCAGGGAGGTCAGCAGTCAGGGAGGTCAGCAGTCAGGGAGGTCAGCAGGCAGGGAGGTCAGCAGTCAGGGAGGTCAGCAGGCAGGGAGGTCAGCAGTCAGGGAGGTCAGCAGGCAGGGAGGTCAGCAGTCAGGGAGGTCAGCAGTCAGGGAGGTCAGCAGTCAGGGAGGTCAGCAGGCAGGGAGGTCAGCAGGCAGGGAGGTCAGCAGTCAGGGAGGTCAGCAGTCAGGGAGGTCAGCAGTCAGGGAGGTCACACACAGCATAGATACCAAATAGATTCGTTTTACACGACACTGTTCAACTCTTCATTCTTTCGCTAAAGATTTTGAAGAGTTCTTGTGACTCGTAAATACCACGCTTCCTGTGTTTTGGTGCGGACTGCGTTCACAGAGATGATCCGCTCCAGAGCTCACCGGCAGCTCCAGAGCTCACCGGCAGCTCCAGAGCAGCTCCAGAGCTCACCGGCAGCTCCAGAGCAGCTCCAGAGCTCACCGGCAGCTCCAGAGCTCACCGGCAGCTCCAGAGCTCACCGGCAGCTCCAGAGCTCACCGGCAGCTCCAGAGCAGCTCCAGAGCTCACCGGCAGCTCCAGAGCAGCTCCAGAGCAGCTCCAGAGCAGCTCCAGAGCTCACCGGCAGCTCCAGAGCAGCTCCAGAGCTCACCGGCAGCTCCAGAGCTCACCGGCAGCTCCAGAGCTCACCGGCAGCTCCAGAGCTCACCGGCAGCTCCAGAGCAGCTCCAGAGCTCACCGGCAGCTCCAGAGCAGCTCCAGAGCAGCTCCAGAGCAGCTCCAGAGCTCACCGGCAGCTCCAGAGCAGCTCCAGAGCTCACCGGCAGCTCCAGAGCTCACCGGCAGCTGCAGAGCAGCTCCAAAGCTCACCGGCAGCTCCAGAGCAGCTCCAGAGCTCACCGGCAGCTCCAGAGCAGCTCCAGAGCTCACCGGCAGCTCCAGAGCAGCTCCAGAGCAGCTCCAGAGCTCACCGGCAGCTCCAGAGCTCACCGGCAGCTCCAGAGCAGCTCCAGAGCAGCTCCAGAGCAGCTCCAGAGCCCACCGGCAGCTCCAGAGCTCACCGGCAGCTCCAGAGCCCACCGGCAGCTCCAGAGCTCACCGGCAGCTCCAGAGCTCACCGGCAGCTCCAGAGCTCACCAGCAGCTCCAGACTAAACAAGGCTGTGTGAACGAGACTCACCGTTCTTCTTCTTCTTCTTCTTCACAGAGTTTTCCGCCCACAAAGGAGCTCCTCCCATCGACTTCTGGAACCTGAAGCACACACAGTTCAATGTGAGTGAGTGTCTCTGTCTGTGTGTCTGTGTCTCTGTCTGTCTGTGTGTGTGTCTCTGTGTGTGTCTGTCTGTCTGTCTGTCTGTGTGTGTGTGTGTGTGTGTGTGTGTGTGTGTGTGTGTCTGTGTGTCTGTGTGTGTCTGTCTGTGTGTGTGTCTCTGTGTCTGTCTGTCTGTCTGTCTGTCTGTCTGTCTGTCTGTGTGTGTGTGTGTGTGTGTGTGTGTGTGTGTGTGTGTGTGTGTGTGTGTGTCTGTGTGTCTGTGTGTGTGTGTCTGTGTGTGTCTCTGTGTGTCTCTGTCTCTGTGTGTCTCTGTCTCTGTGTGTCTCTGTCTCTGTGTGTCTGTGTGTGTGTGTCTGTGTGTGTCTCTGTGTGTCTCTGTCTCTGTGTGTCTCTGTCTCTGTGTGTCTGTGTCTGTGTGTGTCTGTGTGTGTCTGTGTGTGTGTGTGTCTGTGTGTCTCTGTCTCTGTGTGTCTCTGTCTCTGTGTGTCTCTGTGTGTGTGTGTGTCTGTGTGTGTGTGTGTCTGTGTGTCTCTGTGTGTCTCTGTCTCTGTGTGTGTGTGTGTGTGTGTGTGTGTGTGTGTGTGTGTGTGTGTGTGTGTGTGTGTGTGTCTCACTGTTCTCTCATCCTCTGCTGTAGCTTCCTGCTGCTCAGCGTCTCCTCAGCTTCTCCTCTGATCAGATCTCTGCGGAATCGATGCTTCATGTCCACCCTGAAGAAGAGCCTCCATTAGAACTGGTTATATTTATACAGACACCACAGAAGAAGAGTATTTTAGACACCACAGAAGAAGAATCTTTCAGACACCACAGAAGAAGACTCACTGCTCCTCCCTCTCATCGTCTTCATCGATCCAAACCGCCTCTCTTTTCTTCGCCGGCTTCGCTCGCCCTTCCTCCTCCGAGTCTCCGGACACATCGTCTCCGTCGTCCAATGAGACGCTCGTCTGCTGCTTGTCCACCTGCGGACAGGAAGTGATGTCAGAGCAGGTAAACACACATGGAGGCCTCAGGTTTAAACACTGAGTACAGAACAAGAAGAAGAAGATGGACCTTAGAACTCTTTACGTCCAGAAGTCTGAAGAAAGTTTGGTGGCAGAGCTCGACAGGTGACGAGTGACAGCCTCTCCTCACCTGTAGAGCTGCTGTTGGTCTCAGGTATGTTCCCTAATGCAGTACAGGTGAGTTACCTGCAGACCCCATTAACCCCTCAGTACAGGTGAGTTACCTGCAGACCCCATTAACCCCTCAGTACAGGTGAGTTACCTGCAGACCCCATTAATCCCTCAGTACAGGTGAGTTACCTGCAGACCCCATTAACCCCTCGGTACAGGTTAGTTACCTGCAGACCCCATTAACCCCTCAGTACAGGTGAGTTACCTGCAGACCCCATTAACCCCTCAGTACAGGTGAGTTACCTGCAGACCCCATTAACCCTCGGTACAGGTGAGTTACCTGCAGACCCCATTAACCCCTCAGTACAGGTGAGTTACCTGCAGACCCCATTAATCCCTCAGTACAGGTGAGTTACCTGCAGACCCCATTAACCCCTCGGTACAGGTGAGTTACCTGCAGACCCCATTAACCCCTCATTACAGGTGAGTTACCTGCAGACCCCATTAACCCCTCAGTACAGATGAGTTACCTGCAGACCCCATTAACCCCTCAGTACAGGTGAGTTACCTGCAGACCCCATTAACCCCTCATTACAGGTGAGTTACCTGCAGACCCCATTAACCCCTCATTACAGGTGAGTTACCTGCAGACCCCATTAACCCCTCAGTACAGGTGAGTTACCTGCAGACCCCATTAACCCCTCAGTACAGGTGAGTTACCTGCAGACCCCATTAACCCCTCAGTACAGGTGAGTTACCTGCAGACCCCATTAACCCCTCAGTACAGGTGAGTTACCTGCAGACCCCATTAATCCCTCAGTACAGGTGAGTTACCTGCAGACCCCATTAACCCCTCAGTACAGGTGAGTTACCTGCAGACCCCATTAACCCCTCAGTACAGGTGAGTTACCTGGCAGACCCCATTAACCCCTCAGTACAGGTGAGTTACCTGCAGACCCCATTAACCCCTCAGTACAGGTGAGTTACCTGCAGACCCCATTAACCCCTCAGTACAGGTGAGTTACCTGCAGACCCCATTAACCCCTCAGTACAGGTGAGTTACCTGCAGACCCCATTAACCCCTCAGTACAGGTGAGTTACCTGTAGACCCCATTAATCCCTCAATACAGGTGAGTTACCTGCAGACCCATTAATCCCTCAGTACAGGTGAGTTACCCTGCAGACCCCATTAACCCCTCAGTACAGGTGAGTTACCTGCAGACCCCATTAATCCCTCAGTACAGGTGAGTTACCTGCAGACCCCATTAATCCCTCAGTACAGGTGAGTTACCTGCAGACCCCATTAACCCCTCAGTACAGGTGAGTAACCTGCAGACCCCATTAATCCCTCAGTACAGGTGAGTTACCTGCAGACCCCATTAACCCCTCAGTACAGGTGAGTTACCTGCAGACCCCATTAATCCCATAGTACAGGTGAGTTACCTGCAGACCCCATTAACCCCTCATTACAGGTGAGTTACCTGCAGACCCCATTAACCCCTCAGTACAGGTGAGTTACCTGCAGACCCCATTAACCCCTCATTACAGGTGAGTTACCTGCAGACCCCATTAACCCCTCAGTACAGGTGAGTTACCTGCAGACCCCATTAACCCCTCAGTACAGGTGAGTTACCTGCAGACCCCATTAACCCCTCAGTACAGGTGAGTTACCTGCAGACCCCATTAACCCCTCAGTACAGGTGAGTTACCTGCAGACCCCATTAATCCCTCAGTACAGGTGAGTTACCTGCAGACCCCATTAACCCCTCAGTACAGGTGAGTTACCTGCAGACCCCATTAACCCCTCAGTACAGGTGAGTTACCTGCAGACCCCATTAACCCCTCAGTACAGGTGAGTTAACCTGCAGACCCCATTAACCCCTCAGTACAGGTGAGTTACCTGCAGACCCCATTAACCCCTCAGTACAGGTGAGTTACCTGCAAGACCCCATTAACCCCTCAGTACAGGTGAGTTACCTGCAGACCCCATTAACCCCTCAGTACAGGTGAGTTACCTGCAGACCCCATTAACCCCTCAGTACAGGTGAGTTACCTGCAGGAGATGGTCCAGCAGCTGCTCCCTCCCCCCCGAACAGCAGGTCCTCCAGCAGCCTCACGGACTCGTCCTCCTCTCCCAGAACCGCCACAAGGTTCTGGTTCCTTACCCGGCGCTGACCCTCCTCCTCGGGGTCAGGGGCCAGCGGGGGGGGGGGCTGCTTCCTCTTCTGGGGGCGGGGCTGCTTCCTCTTCAGGGGGCCGGGCTCCGGCGTCAGGGGGAGGGCTCCGGCATCACTTCCTCCATGATGAGAAGAACTGCTAACAGAACCAGGGATAATGAGAACCAGAACCAGGGTTAATGAGAACCAGAACCAGGGTTAATGAGAACCAGAACCAGGGTTAATGAGAACCAGGTTCATGAGAGGGTCTGCTTGGTGTACATGGGGCAGACATCAACACAGCTAGACATGAACCAACATAAACGAGTTTCAATGGTGTGTTATTGTTATTGTGTGTTATTGGTTGTATGTTATTGTTATGGCCATATTATTCATATGATGGTATGATTATTGAAAAGTACACAGTTCTGTTTCATCAGAGTGTTTCCATAGATCTAGTCTCTTTATTTTCCCTCAAAGTGAAACAGATTGATTTAACTCTATAATCTATAGCCACTCTATAGCCACTCTATAGCCTCTATAGCCACTCTATAGCCTCTATAGCCACTATAGCCACTCTATAGCCTCTATAGCCACTCTATAGCCACTATAGCCACTCTATAGCCACTATAGCCACTCTATAGCCACTCTATAGCCACTCTATAGCCACTCTATAGCCACTCTATAGCCTCTATAGCCACTCTATAGCCACTCTATAGCCACTCTATAGCCTCTATAGCCACTCTATAGCCACTCTATAGCCACTCTATAGCCACTCTATAGCCACTCTATAGCCACTCTATAGCCTCTATAGCCACTCTATAGCCACTCTATAGCCTCTATAGCCACTCTATAGCCACTCTATAGCCACTCTATAGCCACTCTATAGCCACTCTATAGCCACTCTATAGCCTCTCTATAGCCTCTATAGCCACTCTATAGCCACTCTATAGCCACTCTATAGCCACTCTATAGCCACTCTATAGCCTCTCTATAGCCACTCTATAGCCACTATATAGCCACTCTATAGCCACTCTATAGCCACTCTATAGCCACTCTATAGCCTCTCTATAGCCACTCTATAGCCTCTATAGCCACTCTATAGCCTCTATAGCCACTCTATAGCCACTCTATAGCCTCTATAGCCTCTATAGCCACTCTATAGCCACTCTATAGCCTCTCTATAGCCACTCTATAGCCACTCTATAGCCTCTCTATAGCCTCTCTATAGCCACTCTATAGCCACTCTATAGCCACTCTATAGCCACTATATAGCCACTCTATAGCCACTCTATAGCCACTCTATAGCCTCTCTATAGCCACTCTATAGCCACTCTATAGCCACTCTATAGCCACTCTATAGCCACTCTATAGCCTCTCTATAGCCACTCTATAGCCACTCTATAGCCTCTATAGCCACTCTATAGCCACTCTATAGCCTCTCTATAGCCACTCTATAGCCTCTCTATAGCCTCTCTATAGCCACTCTATAGCCACTCTATAGCCACTCTATAGCCTCTCTATAGCCACTCTATAGCCACTCTATAGCCTCTCTATAGCCACTCTATAGCCTCTCTATAGCCACTCTATAGCCACTCTATAGCCACTCTATAGCCACTCTATAGCCTCTCTATAGCCACTCTATAGCCTCTCTATAGCCACTCTATAGCCACTCTATAGCCACTCTATAGCCACTCTATAGCCACTCTATAGCCTCTCTATAGCCACTCTATAGCCACTCTATAGCCACTCTATAGCCACTCTATAGCCACTCTATAGCCTCTCTATAGCCACTCTATAGCCACTCTATAGCCTCTATAGCCACTCTATAGCCACTATAGCCACTCTATAGCCTCTATAGCCACTCTATAGCCACTCTATAGCCTCTATAGCCACTCTATAGCCACTCTATAGCCTCTATAGCCACTCTATAGCCACTATAGCCACTCTATAGCCTCTATAGCCACTCTATAGCCACTCTATAGCCTCTATAGCCACTCTATAGCCACTCTATAGCCACTCTATAGCCACTCTATAGCCTCTATAGCCACTCTATAGCCTCTATAGCCTCTATAGCCACTCTATAGCCACTCTATAGCCACTCTATAGCCTCTATAGCCACTCTATAGCCTCTATAGCCACTCTATAGCCACTCTATAGCCTCTATAGCCACTCTATAGCCTCTATAGCCTCTATAGCCACTCTATAGCCACTCTATAGCCACTCTATAGCCACTCTATAGCCTCTATAGCCACTCTATAGCCTCTATAGCCACTCTATAGCCTCTATAGCCTCTATAGCCACTCTATAGCCACTCTATAGCCACTCTATAGCCACTCTATAGCCTCTATAGCCACTCTATAGCCACTCTATAGCCACTCTATAGCCTCTATAGCCACTCTATAGCCTCTATAGCCTCTATAGCCACTCTATAGCCACTCTATAGCCACTCTATAGCCTCTATAGCCTCTATAGCCACTCTATAGCCTCTATAGCCTCTATAGCCACTCTATAGCCACTCTATAGCCACTCTATAGCCACTCTATAGCCTCTATAGCCACTCTATAGCCTCTATAGCCACTCTATAGCCACTCTATAGCCACTCTATAGCCTCTATAGCCACTCTATAGCCTCTATAGCCACTCTATAGCCACTCTATAGCCTCTATAGCCACTCTATAGCCACTCTATAGCCTCTATAGCCACTCTATAGCCACTCTATAGCCTCTATAGCCACTCTATAGCCACTCTATAGCCTCTATAGCCACTCTATAGCCACTCTATAGCCCCTCTATAGCCACTCTATAGCCTCTATAGCCACTCTATAGCCTCTATAGCCACTCTATAGCCACTCTATAGCCTCTATAGCCTCTATAGCCACTCTATAGCCCCTCTATAGCCACTCTATAGCCACTCTATAGCCACTCTATAGCCACTCTATAGCCTCTATAGCCTCTATAGCCACTCTATAGCCACTCTATAGCCACTCTATAGCCACTCTATAGCCACTCTATAGCCACTCTATAGCCACTCTATAGCCTCTATAGCCCCTCTATAGCCACTCTATAGCCTCTATAGCCACTCTATAGCCTCTATAGCCACTCTATAGCCACTCTATAGCCACTCTATAGCCACTCTATAGCCACTCTATAGCCACTCTATAGCCTCTATAGCCTCTATAGCCACTCTATAGCCACTCTATAGCCACTCTATAGCCTCTATAGCCACTCTATAGCCACTCTATAGCCTCTATAGCCACTCTATAGCCACTCTATAGCCACTCTATAGCCTCTATAGCCACTCTATAGCCACTCTATAGCCCTCTATAGCCCTCTATAGCCACTCTATAGCCACTCTATAGCCACTCTATAGCCACTCTATAGCCTCTATAGCCACTCTATAGCCACTCTATAGCCTCTATAGCCACTCTATAGCCACTCTATAGCCACTCTATAGCCACTCTATAGCCTCTATAGCCACTCTATAGCCACTCTATAGCCACTCTATAGCCACTCCGATAGCCACTCTATAGCCTCTATAGCCCCTATATAGCACTCTATAGCCACTCTATAGCCTCTATAGCCCTCTATAGCCACTCTATAGCCTCTATAGCCTCTATAGCCACTCTATAGCCACTCTATAGCCACTCTATAGCCTCTATAGCCACTCTATAGCCTCTATAGCCTACTCTATAGCCCTCTATAGCCTCATAGCCACTCCTATAGCACTCTATAGCCACTCTATAGCCACTCTATAGCCTCTATAGCCACTCTATAGCCACTCTATAGCCCTCTATAGCCACTCTATAGCCACTCTATAGCCACTCTATAGCCTCTATAGCCACTCTATAGCCACTCTATAGCCCCTCTATAGCCCCTCTATAGCCACTCTATAGCCACTCTATAGCCACTCTATAGCCTCTATAGCCACTCTATAGCCACTCTATAGCCACTCTATAGCCCTCTATAGCCACTCTATAGCCACTCTATAGCCACTCTATAGCCACTCTATATGCCTCTATAGCCACTCTATAGCCACTCTATAGCCACTCTATAGCCTCTATAGCCACTCTATAGCCACTCTATAGCCCTCTATAGCCCTCTATAGCCACTCTATAGCCACTCTATAGCCACTCTATAGCCTCTATAGCCACTCTATAGCCACTCTATAGCCTCTATAGCCACTCTATAGCCACTCTATAGCCACTCTATAGCCCTCTATAGCCCCTCTATAGCCTCTATAGCCACTCTATAGCCACTCTATAGCACTCTATAGCCACTCTATAGCCTCTAGCCACTCTATAGCACTCTATAGCCACTCTATAGCCACTCTATAGCCTCTATAGCCACTCTATAGCCACTCTATAGCCTCTATAGCCACTCTATAGCCACTCTATAGCCCCTCTATAGCCACTCTATAGCCCTCTATAGCCTATAGCCCTCTATAGCCACTCTATAGCCCTCTATAGCCACTCTATAGCCACTCTATAGCCACTCTATAGCCTCTATAGCCACTCTATAGCCACTCTATAGCCACTCTATAGCCCTCTATAGCCACTCTATAGCCACTCTATAGCCACTCTATAGCCACTCTATAGCCACTCTATAGCCACTCTATAGCCACTCTATAGCCACTCTATAGCCACTCTATAGCCACTCTATAGCCACTCTATAGCCTCTATAGCCACTCTATAGCCACTCTATAGCCACTCTATAGCCCCTCTATAGCCACTCTATAGCCACTCTATAGCCTCTATAGCCTCTATAGCCACTCTATAGCCACTCTATAGCCACTCTATAGCCACTCTATAGCCTCTATAGCCACTCTATAGCCACTCTATAGCCTCTATAGCCACTCTATAGCCACTCTATAGCCACTCTATAGCCTCTATAGCCACTCTATAGCCACTCTATAGCCACTCTATAGCCACTCTATAGCCACTCTATAGCCACTCTATAGCCACTCTATAGCCACTCTATAGCCACTCTATAGCCTCTATAGCCACTATATAGCCACTCTATAGCCACTCTATAGCCTCTATAGCCACTCTATAGCCACTCTATAGCCACTCTATAGCCCTCTATAGCCTCTATAGCCACTCTATAGCCACTCTATAGCCACTCTAAGCCACTCTATAGCCTCTATAGCCACTCTATAGCCACTCTATAGCCACTCTATAGCCTCTATAGCCACTCTATAGCCACTCTATAGCCTCTATAGCCACTCTATAGCCACTCTATAGCCACTCTATAGCCTCTATAGCCACTCTATAGCCACTCTATAGCCTCTATAGCCACTCTATAGCCACTCTATAGCCACTCTATAGCCCCTCTATAGCCACTCTATAGCCACTCTATAGCCACTCTATAGCCACTCTATAGCCTCTATAGCCACTCTATAGCCACTCTATAGCCTCTATAGCCACTATATAGCCACTCTATAGCCACTCTATAGCCACTCTATAGCCACTCTATAGCCACTATAGCCACTCTATAGCCACTCTATAGCCACTCTATAGCCACTCTATAGCCACTCTATAGCCTCTATAGCCACTCTATAGCCACTCTATAGCCACTCTATAGCCACTCTATAGCGCCTCTATAGCCACTCTATAGCCACTCTATAGCCACTCTATAGCCACTCTATAGCCACTCTATAGCCTCTATAGCCACTCTATAGCCACTCTATCGCCTCTATAGCCTCTATAGCCACTCTATAGCCACTCTATAGCCACTCTATAGCCACTCTATAGCCACTCTATAGCCACTCTATAGCCACTCTATAGCCCCTCTATAGCCACTCTATAGCCACTCTATAGCCACTCTATAGCCACTCTATAGCCACTCTATAGCCTCTATAGCCACAGGGCTTTCACTGCGAGCAGCGAGGCTGAACATAGTGACGATACACCAGGCCCGGTTCTCGATACACCCATCAACACCCCCAGGAGAAGCTGGTAGTGTCCCGCTGCCTGCCTGCCTGGCTGGATGGGTGGGTGCCTGCCTGGCTGGGTGGCTGGGTGCCTGCCTGCCTGCCTGACTGGGTGCCTGCCTGGCTGGATGGGTGGGTGCCTGCCTGACTGGGTGCCTGCCTGCCTGCCTGACTGGGTGCCTGCCTGCCTGACTGGGTGCCTGCCTGCCTGACTGGGTGCCTGCCTGGCTGGGTGGGTGCCTGCCTGCCTGACTGGGTGCCTGCCTGGCTGGGTGGGTGCCTGCCTGCCTGACTGCCTGCCTGCCTGACTGGGTGCCTGCCTGCCTGACTGGGTGCCTGCCTGCCTGCCTGACTGGGTGCCTGCCTGCCTGACTGGGTGCCTGCCTGCCTGACTGGGTGCCTGCCTGGCTGGGTGGGTGCCTGCCTGCCTGACTGGGTGCCTGCCTGGCTGGGTGGGTGCCTGCCTGCCTGACTGGGTGCCTGCCTGCCTGCCTGACTGGGTGCCTGCCTGCCTGCCTGACTGGGTGCCTGCCTGCCTGACTGGGTGCCTGCCTGGCTGGGTGGGTGCCTGCCTGGCTGGGTGCCTGGCTGCCTGCCTGGCTGGGTGGATGCTTGCCTTGGTGGGGGGGTGGATGCTTGCCTTGGTGGGGGGGTGGGTGCTTAAATCCCGGCATGACTAATCGTTACAGTGGATGTAATGCTTTTAATGGATCTTTAGCTCCAACCCCAGCTGCTGTATTTACATGTGTTACTGGGCAGAGAGAGGGAACTGACCTGCGGCTTTAACGTCCTCTTGATTAACGTCCTCTTGATTATAGTCCTCTAGATTAACGTCCTCTTGATTAACGTCCTCTTGATTATAGTCCTCTAGATTAACGTCCTCTTGATATAAAGTGATTTCTGTGCTCCTCAGCTCCTCTGCAGCTCCACATGTGGACCGTAGTGTTTTCTTCACGTGTTTCCGGGTCACTCTGCACCGGGGAAATGAAAGCCTGCCCCCTGGTGGTGCTCTTATTTTTCTTCTTCTATTGTTTTATGGCAGTTGGCAAACAGCCTTCAGGTGCATTCACCGCCACCTTCTGGACGGAGTGTGGATCAGCAGCACGGTGTTAATCTAAACTCTGAATGCTTCATCCCCCTCTGAACCCCTACTCTAAATCTCCACTATGTCACTCTGTTGGATTTCTCTTCAGTGCTTCCTTCAGTCATGGATGGTATTTGGGCCATAGCAGAAAGATGTGCTCCACTGTTTCATAATGACCACAGTATTCACATGTGTCTGTTTCATGTTTTTCATAGTGAATAATGTGTTATTGGTCCCTTCTCCTGCTCGCTAGTGACTTATCCGACCGGCCCACTTCGGTACCGGCCCATCGGGATTCCTCCCGAACGTCCCGCCACTGGTGTGTGTGTAGATGTGTGTGTATGTGTGTAGATGTGTGTGTGTGTGTGTGTAGATGTGTGTGTGTGTGTGTATACAGTGGGGCAAAAAAGTATTTAGTCAGCCACCAATTGTGCAAGTTCTCCCACTTAAAAAGACGAGAGGCCTGTAATGTTCATCCTCGGTACACTTCAACTATGAGAGACAGGATGGGGGGAAAGAATCCAGGAAATCACATTGTAGGATTTTTAATGAATGAATTGGTAAATTCCTCTGTAAAATAAGTATTTGGTCACCAACAAACAAACAAGATGTCTGGCTCTCACAGACCTGTAACTTCTTCTTTAAGAGCCTCCTCTGTCCTCCACTCGTTAACTGTATTAATGGCACCTGTTTGAACTCGTTATCAGTATAAAAGACACCTGTCCACAACCTCAAACAGTCACACTCCAAACTCCACTATGGCCAAGACCAAAGAGCTATCAAAGGACACCAGAAACTAAATGGTAGACCTGCACCAGGCTGGGAAGACTGCATCTGCAATAGGTAAGCAGCTTGGTGTGAAGAAATCAACTGTGGGAGCAATTATTAGAAAATGGAAGACATACAAGACCACTGATAATCTCCCTCGATCTGGGGCTCCACGCAAGACCTCACCCCGTGGGGTCAAAATGATCACAAGAACGGTGAGCAAAGATCCCAGAACCACACGGGGGGACCTAGTCAATGACCTGCAGAGAGCTGGGACCAAAGTAACAAAGGCTACCATCAGTAACACACTACGCCGCCAGGGACTCAAACCCTGCAGTGCCAGACGTGTCCCCCTGCTTAAGCCAGTACATGTCCAGGCCCGTCTGAAGTTTGCTAGAGAGCATTTAGATGATCCAGAAGAGGATTGGGAGAATGTCATATGGTCAGATGAAACCAAAATAGAACTTTTTGGTAAAAACTCAGCTAGACGTGTTCAGAGGAGAAAGAATGCTGAGTTCCAAAGAACACCATACCTACTGTGAAACATGGGGGTGGGAACATCATGCTTTGGGGCTGTTTTTCTGCAAAGGGACCAGGACGACTGATCCGTGTAAAGGAAAGAATGAATGGGGCCATGTATCGTGAGATTTTGAGTGACAACCTCCTTCCATCAGCAAGGGCATTGAAGATGAAACGTGGCTGGGTCTTTCAGCATGACAATGATCCCAAACACACCGCCCGGGCAACGAAGGAGTGGCTTCGTAAGAAGCATTTCAAGGTCCTGGAGTGGCCTAGCCAGTCTCCAGATCTCAACCCCATAGAAAATCTTTGGAGGGAGCTGAAAGTCCGTGTTGCCCAGCGACAGCCCCAAAACATCACTGCTCTAGAGGAGATCTGCATGGAGGAATGGGCCAAAATAGCAGCAACAGTGAAAACCTTGTGAAGACTTACAGAAAACGTTTGACCCATATTTGCCAACCTTGAGACCTCAGAAATCGGGAGCATTTCAAAACCACCGCGGGGGGGGAATTGCCGGAGCTGTACTCGATTAACATTAACATGCTTATTGTAGTTGTAAGTGCACTGCCTTGCAGCCTGTAGCACCATCCTTGATGGAGCATATGTGTGGGCTGGACCTGTATCAGGAAAGGAGTGAGCAGAGGGTAGAGTAGTCGATTGTTCTGTTTTCTGTGACTATCTTCCTCACCCTCTCAGACTTTCAGTTGCGCGCGCTACTGAAGAGATGCGCTACCATGGAAACCAAACAATGGTGTAGCTGTATTAAAGTCCGAGTGGAAACAGTCGTGAGTAAATCTGATTTGGTCAGAAATGCGGGAGAAATATGACCCCGGGAGGAAACAGAGAGAGGGCAATGAAATCGGGAGTTTCCCGCGAAAATCGGGAGGGTTGGCAAGTATGGTTTGACCTCTGTCATTGCCAACAAAGGGTATATAACAAAGTATCGAGATGAACTTTTGTTATTGACCAAATACTTATTTTCCACCATAATGTGCAAATAAATTCATTAAAAATCCTACAATGTGATTTCCTGGATTCTTTCATCCTGTCTCTCATAGTTGAAGTGTACCTAGGATGAACATTACAGGCCTCTCATCTGTTTAAGTGGGAGGACTTGCACAATTGGTGGCTGACTGAATACTTGTTTGCCCCACTGTGTGTGTATGTGTGTAGATGTGTGTGTGTAGATGTGTGTATAGATGTGTGTGTATAGATGTATGTGTGTAGATGTGTGTGTGTGTAGATGTGTGTGTGTATGTGTAGATGTGTGTGTAGATGTGTGTGTGTGTGTATAGATGTGTGTGTGTGTAGATGTGTGGGGTAGTCCCTTTAAACTAATATTATAATATACATACAGAATAAAAACCACCCTTTAAATGACACCTTACCTCCATCGTTAGGGATGAAGACTTGAATGAGTGATAACTCCAGATGTTCTGTTGTTGTTCAGGCAGACAGGTGTTTATTGGAGCGTCAGGTACACACTTCTTCAGCTAGGAGCTAACACTACAGGTAGCACAGTCACTGGTTCACAGGTGAGAAGGGGGCGGGGCTTCCTGCCGTAGGTAAATGCTCCTCACCTGTACTGCACGGATATAATGAACAGCCTTAATCATATTAGTCTCCAGACGTTGGGACGTTACATGAGAAGTTATCTGACTGGAGTCTGTGAGCCGGGTTACACAAACACCTGGACTATTACATCCCATAATGATCAGAACCACCTGGACTATTACATCCCATAATGATCAGAACCACCTGGACTATTACATCCCATAATGATCAGAAACACCTGGACTATTACATCCCATAATGATCAGAACCACCTGGACTATTACATCCCATAATGATCAGAAACACCTGGACTATTACATCCCATAATGATCAGAAACACCTGGACTATTACATCCCATAATGATCAGAACCACCTGGACTATTACATCCCATAATGATCAGAACCACCTGGACTATTACATCCCATAATGATCAGAAACACCTGGACTATTACATCCCATAATGATCAGAAACACCTGGACTATTACATCCCATAATGATCAGAACCACCTGGACTATTACATCCCATAATGATCAGAAACACCTGGACTATTACATCCCATAATGATCAGAACCACCTGGACTATTACATCCCATAATGATCAGAAACACCTGGACTATTACATCCCATAATGATCAGAACCACCTGGACTATTACATCCCATAATGATCAGAACCACCTGGACTATTACATCCCATAATGATCAGAACCACCTGGACTATTACATCCCATAATGATCAGAACCACCTGGACTATTACATCCCATAATGATCAGAAACACCTGGACTATTACATCCCATAATGATCAGAACCACCTGGACTATTACATCCCATAATGATCAGAACCACCTGGACTATTACATCCCATAATGATCAGAAACACCTGGACTATTACATCCCATAATGATCAGAACCACCTGGACTATTACATCCCATAATGATCAGAAACACCTGGACTATTACATCCCATAATGATCAGAACCACCTGGACTATTACATCCCATAATGATCAGAAACACCTGGACTATTACATCCCATAATGATCAGAACCACCTGGACTATTACATCCCATAATGATCAGAAACACCTGGACTATTACATCCCATAATGATCAGAAACACCTGGACTATTACATCCCATAATGATCAGAAACCTAGGTGTGCATCTACCTGTAACGACTCAGTGAGAGAAATTAAAGTCATGAATTAACACCGAGGGAAACAGAGAAAATAATCATCAGTTTTTCCAGAAGTTTCGTATTAAAATCTAAATTTCAACACCTTCATCCCCGCCCCCACCCCCCCCTTCATCCCCACCCCCACCACCTCCTTCATCCCCGCCCCCTCATCCCCACCCCCTTCACCCCGCCCCCTCATCCCCACCCCCCCCTTCATCCCCGCCCCCTCATCCCCACCCCCTTCATCCCCGCCCCCTCATCCCCACCCCCACCCCCCCCCGCCCCCTTCATCCCGACCCCCCCCCACCCCCTTCATCCCCACCCCCTTCATCCCCACTGACAGTTCAGGTGGTTCCTGTTGACCCGCCACACAAAGAGGATTCAATAACAAACGTGAAATACTGGAAGCTGTTTATCAGTCAAACAGATTTAAACATTTACACATGAGACCTGGGGGGACCTGGGGAGACCTGGTGGGACCTGGTGAGACCTGGTGGGACCTGGGGAGACCTGGTGGGACCTGGTGAGACCTGGGGAGAGCTGGTGGGACCTGGGGAGACCTGGTGGGACCTGGGGAGACCTGGTGTGTTCTGGGGAGACCTGGTGGGACCTGGTGAGACCTGGTGGAACCTGGGGAGACCTGGTGGGACCTGGGTAGACCTGGTGGGTTCTGGGGAGACCTGGTGGGACCTGGTGAGACCTGGTGGGACCTAGTGAGACCTGGTGGGACCTGGGGAGACCTGGGGAGACCTGGTGGGACCTGGTGAGGCCCGGTGAGACATGGTGAGACCTGGTGGGTACTGGTGAGACCTGGTGGGACCTGGTGGGTACTGGTGAGACCTGGTGGGACCTGGTGTGACCTGGACCTGGTGGGACCTGGTGGGACCTGGTGGGACCTGGGGAGACCTGGTGGGTACTGGGGAGACCTGGTGGGTCCTGGGGAGACCTGGTGAGACCTGGTGGGTCCTGGGGAGACCTGGTGAGACCTGGTGGGTCCTGGGGAGACCTGGTGGGTCCTGGGGAGACCTGGTGGGACCTGGGGGAGTCACTGAGATGTCTTAAAGCAGAGAACCATCTGTTTAACGTGAACACAGTCGTGCGGTAAAGTCCAGAGAATAAAGACGGATATTAAAGACGACGTTTTATCGGACGACCAATAAAGATGTCATTTTAAAATCAAATCTGAATAAGAATCTTAGTTTTCCCTAAAACTCAGAATATTTATCATTTTTGACTTTCATTAAAATACTGTTTTATTTAGTAAACTTTAATATTATCTAATATTTCCAGTTATCGGAACATTGAACTCACGACCATCGATTAGTCATTCACTGCTTCTGGTTATATTTCAGCTTCTGATCACTCCACAACGTCTCCTGAGAAGTTATCCACACTGAGGAGACAAAGACGACATGCAGGGGGGGGGGGGGGGGAGGGGGGAATGCAGAGTCCTTGCTGCAGGAGGAACTACTTCCTGTGTGATTGTCTCCCCCCCCCCCCCACCTGCAGGTGAGTTCAGGTGCGTTTGTTTTGTTCAACAGGTGAGAGTTCATGGTCCACGTGTCCTCTCCTTCACGTGTCCTCTCCTTCTCGTGTCCTCTCCTTCTCGTGTCCTCTCCTTCACGTGTCCTCTCCTTCTCGTGTCCTCTCCTTCTCGTGTCCTCTCCTTCACGTGTCCTCTCCTTCTCGTGTCCTCTCCGTCACGTGTCCTCTCCTTCACGTGTCCTCTCCGTCTCGTGTCCTCTCCGTCTCGTGTCCTCTCCTTCACGTGTCCTCTCCGTCTCGTGTCCTCTCCTTCTCGTGTCCTCTCCGTCTCGTGTCCTCTCCTTCACGTGTCCTCTCCGTCTCGTGTCCTCTCCTTCACGTGTCCTCTCCGTCTCGTGTCCTCTCCTTCTCGTGTCCTCTCCTTCACGTGTCCTCTCCTTCTCGTGTCCTCTCCGTCACGTGTCCTCTCCTTCACGTGTCCTCTCCGTCTCGTGTCCTCTCCGTCTCGTGTCCTCTCCTTCACGTGTCCTCTCCGTCTCGTGTCCTCTCCGTCTCGTGTCCTCTCCTTCTCGTGTCCTCTCCTTCTCGTGTCCTCTCCTTCACGTGTCCTCTCCTTCTCGTGTCCTCTCCTTCACGTGTCCTCTCCTTCTCGTGTCCTCTCCGTCACGTGTCCTCTCCTTCACGTGTCCTCTCCGTCTCGTGTCCTCTCCGTCTTGTGTCCTCTCCTTCACGTGTCCTCTCCGTCTCATGTCCTCTCCGTCTCGTGTCCTCTCCGTCTCGTGTCCTCTCCTTCACGTGTCCTCTCCTTCTCGTGTCCTCTCCGTCTCGTGTCCTCTCCTTCACGTGTCCTCTCCGTCTCGTGTCCTCTCCTTCACGTGTCCTCTCCTTCTCGTGTCCTCTCCTTCACGTGTCCTCTCCGTCTCGTGTCCTCTCCTTCACGTGTCCTCTCCGTCTCGTGTCCTCTCCTTCACGTGTCCTCTCCGTCTCGTGTCCTCTCCTTCATGTGTCCTCTCCTTCTCGTGTCCTCTCCTTCACGTGTCCTCTCCGTCTCGTGTCCTCTCCTTCACGTGTCCTCTCCATCACGTGTCCTCTCCTTCTCGTGTCCTCTCCGTCTCGTGTCCTCTCAGTCTCGTGTCCTCTCCTTCACGTGTCCTCTCCTTCACGTGTCCTCTCCTTCTCGTGTCCTCTCCGTCTCGTGTCCTCTCCTTCACGTGTCCTCTCCGTCTCGTGTCCTCTCCTTCACGTGTCCTCTCCTTCACGTGTCCCGTCTTGTTGAGAGCTTCATAGTATGTTGAATACTTAAAACAAAAGTTAGTTATAATCAAATATAATTAATTATATTCTTGTATAACCCAAAATGAAAATGCTTCATATTTTAGGTTTTTCTATATTTACAGCATAAACAAAACACAAGTGGTTTGTTAAATTGAGTGTAAGGCCTATAATGATTTATGCCTTACTCTCTGATAAGAGAGTAGGCAGTTTCTCCCCTCTCCTCTCACAGCAGGGAGGGGGGCTCCGGACTTAAGGAGGAACACATTGAGGCCTCAAAAAGGTGGTTATGTCATAGCCATAGAATATGTCTGGTCATGTCCTTTTTTACACAAACATGGGAAGGTGTGTCTTATGCCATAGCCAATAGAACATGTGCAGCCCTGTACATCAGTGGCCATGCCCAGTTAGGTTCATTGGTTGGTAAATAGAGGAGGTGTTTTTGGGGTTTTTCTACCCGGTTTTTTGAGCATAAAAAGACTGGCTTTTTGGGAGCGATAGAGAGAGAGGGGGGTTCCCCTGGTATACTCTCTCCCGGTAGGCTCTGGCCTCAGGGCTGGGTAAATAGCTCTCGGTAAGGTTCTCTCTGATTGTGTAATTATTACGTACGGGATCTTAGAACTGATAGTTTTAGTTAGACTTTAAATGGGAGAAATATGAATTAAGGTTTTAGATAAAAATATAACCCCAGAATGATATGTTTAGTATGATTATAATGTTGTAAAGAGAGAAGGTAAAAACCCTGTATTAGTTTGGACCTATTTTTCTGCAAATAAACTGATCCCACCTTTTGGACTGGGACAACTAAAAGACATCTGCGCTCTCCTCTCCTGCTTCAAAGGTAAGATTGCACCCTGCCACACTCACACTTAGGTAGGGCCACACCTCATTTACTGATATCAAAATCCTCAGGATCGCTTAAACAGATTTAAGAGAGTCGTCTGAATTGAAACAGCAGTTAATTGAACCTGGTTCTTCAGGAGTTAATAGAGGTGAGATCTTGCTGACGTTGGTGGATCTGAGCCAAGCAGTAAACTTACATAGACTCAATAACTTCTGTCAGGTCGATTAGTAGGTCTGAGTCATTTACCGGAATAAATTAACAGCTCCTCCCGACTCTAAACAGTCTCGTCTCAGTCCTCTCCTTCACGTGTCCTCTCCTTCACGTGTCCTCTCCTTCTCGTGTCCTCTCCATCTCGTGTCCTCTCCTTCACGTGTCCTCTCCTTCTCGTGTCCTCTCCTTCTCGTGTCCTCTCCGTCTCGTGTCCTCTCCTTCACGTGGCCTCTCCTTCACGTGTCCTCTCCTTCACGTGTCCTCTCCTTCAAGTGCCCTCTCCGTCTCGTGTCCTCTCCTTCACGTGTCCTCTCCTTCTCGTGTCCTCTCTGTCTCATGTCCTCTCCTTCACGTGTCCTCTCCTTCACATGTCCATAAACTAAAAGTGCACGTGCAAAATGTAAAACATTAAACTAAAGGAGTTCATGTCCAGAAGAGGAAGTGTCCAGAGGAGGAAGTCATACTGTCACATGACCAGACCTCTCCTCAGCCAATCAGCTGTGAGCGCAAATGAGGTGTCGCTGCTGGACGCTGCAGATGGTCAGCAAACACGATGAGTGTGTGTGTGTGTATATGCATGTGTGTGTGTGAGTGTGTATGTGTGTGTGAGTGTGTGTGTGTATGTGTGTGTGTGCGCGTACGTGTGTGTGTGCGCGTACGTGTGTGTGTGTGTATGTGTGTGTGTGTGTATGTGTGTGTGTGTGTGTGTATGAGTGTGTGAGCGTGTGTGTGTGTGAGTGTATGTGTGGTAGTGTGTGTGTGTGTGTGAATGTATGTGTGTGTGTGTGTGTGTGTGTGTGTGTGTGTGTGTGTGTGGCCTAGCATTACTATACTTGTTGGGACCTAAATCTGTTTACACAGTCACGTGTGGGGACTCGCCTCCCTTATGGGGACAAATTGGAGGTCCCCATAAGGGGAGTCATTCATTTTAGGGTGAAGACTTGGTTAAGGTTTAGGATAAGTCTCCAGGAAATGCATGTAAGTCAATGTAATGTCCCCTGAAGTGATGTATACATGGTGTGTGTGTGTGTGTGTGTGTGTGTGTGTGTGTGTGTGTGTGTGTGTGTGTGTGTGTGTGTGTGTGTGGTCTTCAGGGTTCACCTCCCGACAGGCGGCAGTGGAGGCGCCCCTCTCATCACTGTAAACAAAGAGAGCTCATTAAAAAGCAGTATTGACTTTTTGCTCAGAATTTGGAATCAGTGTTTTTCAGTTTTGTGACTTTTGATTTGACTTCAAAAACATAACTGCACCAACTCAGGTATTTGAAATGTGTATTTGGACGGTTTCAATGATTGAGTGGCTACATTTTGGAGATGATTGGACAACCTTTGGTTTTTGGACGACAAACTGCTCCAAAATTGAAGTTGCTCTGCATGAAATGTGGTGCATTGAGAGAGGCTGTATCACAGTCACCCAAGGTCACGTATCACAGTCACCCAAGGTCACGTATCACAGTCACCCAAGGTCACGTATCACAGTCACCCAAGGTCACGTATCACAGTCACCCAAGGTCACGTATCACAGTCACCCAAGGTCACGTATCAGTCACCCAAGGTCACGTATCACAGTCACCCAAGGTCACGTATCACAGTCACCCAAGGTCACGTATCACAGTCACCCAAGGTCACGTATCACAGTCACCCAAGGTCACGTATCACAGTCACCCAAGGTCACGTATCACAGTCACCCAAGGTCACGTATCACAGTCACCCAAGGTCACGTATCACAGTCACCCAAGGTCACGTGCATGTAGCCTTTGGCATATCTGAGATAAGAGCCGGTACATTTCAGACCCATGACTGCATTGACAGAATCTCGACAACACATTGAGACAGGGAGCGGATACTCAGACTGCTATGCAGCAGGCCACGCTATGATTTATTGGTGTGAAAAGGGAGACAATTGGACAATGGCAAATGTTGAGCGGTCTTGCAAGGCCTCCAAACACGTTTCTCTGAACGCTTTCTTCTTATTCTGACTTTTTTTTGTTTAGATTTTATTCTCAGTTTTGTGACTTATTCATTTTTTTGACTTTTTAACTTTTGTTTTTGCGATTTTTTTCAAGGACTTTTAACTTGCTTTTTATTCCGATTTTTTTCAGTTTGGGGATTTCTTTTTTTTATAATTCTGACATTTTGTGTGTGTGTGTGTGTGTGTGTGTGTGTACCTCTGTTGGCCTTGCTGGGGTAGATCTTGGCGAAGTGTCGGTACTCTTCCGGAGGAGGGAAGTCGTCCAGAGGATGAAACGAATACTTGGACTCAAAGTCATCTGCAGGAGGAGAAACACACAGCAGTCTAATTTACGGTTTCTTTACAACAACAACAACAACAACAACAACAACAACACACTGAGGTGAGAGCCACATGAAGGAGAGGTCAGAGGACGGGGAGACGTGGAGCAGACATGTATACATTAAAGAAGAATTGCTATCTTCTTTCAGGATTTTAAACTTTATAATTAACGTGTTTTATTTCTTTAGCTGATTTCTTTATATGATGATGTCATGCTCTTCAGACTGAGCTCTGATTGGACACTCACCCACAAATGAGCGGGGGACGGAGGGGGAGGAGGAGGTGCCGTTACGGAGAGGAGGGGGGGGCGGGGGGGGCTTCCCTCTGGAGGGGGGGTCGCAGGAGGGGCTACCATGAGTCCTGTAGGGGGGAGGGGGCGGGGCTTCTCTGGCTCCGCCCCTCAGTGACGCTGCAGACGGCTGGGCGGGAACCGGGGGGGCTGAAAATATATTAACATAATATAACATTAATATTAGAGGTTAATATTAAACATTAGTACATGAGATTAATAGAAACAGTCAAATAAATTAAATGTTCTATGCATAAAAAAAACATAAAAATTGAACAGATAAATCAGCTGATAAATTGAAAATAAAAAAGCTATAAATAATGATGTTAGTGGGGGGGGGGGGACACGGGGACTTATGTAAATACATTGAACATGGAAACATACTTTAAAGTTATAATAACATGTATCACCTGCTCCTCTTCCTGCTGTCTCCCTGCTGGGGGGCGGCGGCCTGTTGGGGGAGGGGGAGGGGGGAGGAGGGGGAGCGGGGCCTCTGGTGGGGGTGTGGCCTCCGGGGGAGGGGGCGGGTCTCTTGTTGTTGAGGGAGTTGTGACGCTGCGGCAGGTCGGGAGGCGGAGCCAGAGAGGAGGAGGGGGCGGGGTTTCCTCCTGAGGTGGGGGGGCGTCGGCTGTTGCCGGGAGACGGGGGAGGTTTGTAGGGGATGGGCGGGGTGTTGGTTGGGGGGAGGGTCTTCTCTCTGTTGTTGGAGGAGGGAGGGGAGGGGGCGTTACCGCGGCGACAGAGAGGGGGAGGAGGGGTGAGGATAGGGAGGGAGGAGGGCTGCGGGCGGCTCGTCTCCAGGGGCGACAGCGTCTGGGGGGAGGGGCTCTCTGCGTCGTCATGGCGATGGCTGGGGGGTCGGGGCGCTATGGAGCGAGAGGACGGAGATCTGCCCGACGACCCGTCTGCAGAGAAACATCCGATAGATATTAATGACTCTTAACATCTTCACTGAACACGAACTTCCGACCCGGTCGTAAGGCGACCCTCAGTTTCAAGACCCGGTTTTGGAAAAATGCCTTTCTTTTCTCGGACTCTTTACATTGTTTTTCGGTCTTTTTGTTCTCTCCATCTTCTGACGTTACTCTCGGAAACACCAGGTTTCTTTGCTGCTCGTAGTTGTTTGATGACTTCGCTGATCTCTCCATTATCTTAGAATGGCATGGCCACTTCTCCTCTCGTTTATTAACTCGCCTACTTTTGATCCACTTTAGGAGTTGGTCTCTCCGTCTCTAAGTCTAGATCCCGAATATAAGACGACTCTTTTTCAGATTCCTTCCGAGTCAATACGGTAAAACTCACGCACTGCACTAAGCTAATCAATTAATTAACAAATAACAATAAAATACAAAACATAAAAGATCAAATGAGTCAATAAACATGAATAATACTGTACATTACAAACTAATAGAATCATGAACAGAACCCTCTCTTTACCTCCCACTGCTCTCAGTTTGGGAGCTCCGCCCGGGAACAGCCCTCCTATTGGTGGAGCCGCACCCGACGGGCTCCCTGCTGCGCTGCCATTGGCTCCCGCTGCTCCGCCTCTTTTCGGCTCTGAGGACCACAACCATTGGACAGGTGAGGGAGGGTGAGGGGGGCACTCATAACACTCAGGTGAGAGAAAGACAGAGGAAGTGAGATGGGAGTATTGAATGGAGTGAGATAAAGTGAGGTGGTATTATTGAATGGAGTGAGATAAAGTGAGGTGGTATTATTGAATGGAGTGAGATAAAGTGAGATGGTAGTGTTGAATGGAGTGAGATAAACTGAGATGGTATTATTGAATGGAGTGAGATAAAGTGAAATGGTAGTGCTGAATGGAGTGAGATAAAGTGAGGTGGTATTATTGAATGGAGTGAGATAAAGTGAGATAAAGTGAGATGGTAGTGTTGAATGGAGTGAGATAAAGTGAGATGGTAGTGCTGAATGGAGTGAGATAAAGTGAGGTGGAAGTGTTGAATGGTGTGAGATGGAAGTGTTGAATGGTGTGAGATAAAGTTAGATGGTAGTGCTGAATGGAGTGAGATAAAGTGAGATGGTAGTGTTGAATGGAGTGAGATAAAGTGAGATGGTAGTGCTGAATGGAGTGAGATAAAGTGAGGTGGTATTATTGAATGGAGTGAGGTAAAGTGAGATGGAAGTGTTGAATGGAGTGAGATAAATTGAGATGGTAGTGCTGAATGGAGTGAGATAAAGTGAGATGGTATTGTTGAATGGAGTGAGATGGTAGTGTTGAATGGAGTGAGGTGGGATAATTGAATGGAGTGAGATGGTAGTGTTGAATGGAGTGAGACGGTAGTGTTGAATGGAGTGAGACGGTAGTGTTGAATGGAGTGAGGTGGGATAATTGAATGGAGTGAGACGGTAGTGTTGAATGGAGTGAGATGGTAGTGTTTAATGAAGTGAGACGGTAGTGTTGAATGGAGTGAGATGGGAGTATTGAATGAAGTGAGATAAAGTGAGATGATAGTGTTGAATGGAGTGAGATGGTAGTGTTGAATGGAGTGAGATTAAGTGAGATGGTAGTGTTGAATGGAGTGAGATTAAGTGAGATGGTAGTGTTGAATGGAGTGAGATGGTAGTGTTGAATTGAGTGAGATAGTAGTGTTGAATGGAGTGAGATGGTAGTGTTGAATGGAGTGAGATGGTAGTGTTGAATTAGTGTTGAATGGAGTGAGATGGTAGTGTTGAATGGAGTGAGATGGTAGTGTTGAATGGAGTGAGATGGTAGTGTTGAATAGAGTGAGATGGTAGTGTTGAATAGAGTGAGATAGTAGTGTTGAATGGAGTGAGATGGTAGTGTTGAATGGAGTGAGATGGTAGTGTTGAATTAGTGTTGAATGGAGTGAGATGGTAGTGTTGAATGGAGTGAGATGGTAGTGTTGAATTGAGTGAGATAGTAGTGTTGAATGGAGTGAGATGGTAGTGTTGAATGGAGTGAGATGGTAGTGTTGAATTAGTGTTGAATGGAGTGAGATGGTAGTGTTGAATGGAGTGAGATGGTAGTGTTGAATGGAGTGAGATGGTAGTGTTGAATAGAGTGAGATGGGAGTGTTGAATGGAGTGAGATGGTAGTGTTGAATGGAGTGAGATGGTAGTGTTGAATGGAGTGAGATGGTAGTGTTGAATAGAGTGAGATGGTAGTGTTGAATGGAGTGAGATGGTAGTGTTGAATGGAGTGAGATGGTAGTGTTGAATAGAGTGAGATGGGAGTGTTCAATGGAGTGAGATGGTAGTGTTGAACGGAGTGAGATGGTAGTGTTGAATAGAGTGAGATGGGAGTGTTCAATGGAGTGAGATGGTAGTGTTGAACGGAGTGAGATGGTAGTGTTGAATAGAGTGAGATGGGAGTGTTCAATGGAGTGAGATGGGAGTGTTCAATGGAGTGAGATGGTAGTGTTGAACGGAGTGAGATGGTAGTGTTGAATAGAGTGAGATGGGAGTGTTCAATGGAGTGAGATGGGAGTGTTCAATGGAGTGAGATGGGAGTGTTCAATGGAGTGAGATGGTAGTGTTGAATAGAGTGAGATGGGAGTGTTCAATGGAGTGAGATGGGAGTGTTCAATGGAGTGAGATGGGAGTGTTCAATGGAGTGAGATGGTAGTGTTGAACGGAGTGAGATGGTAGTGTTGAATGGAGTGAGATGGGAGTGTTCAATGGAGTGAGATGGGAGTGTTGAACGGAGTGAGATGGTAGTGTTGAACGGAGTGAGATGATAGTGTTGAACGGAGTGAGATGGTAGTGTTGAATAGAGTGAGATGGGAGTATTCAATGGAGTGAGATGGTAGTGTTGAATAGAGTGAGATGGGAGTGTTCAATGGAGTGAGATGGTAGTGTTGAACGGAGTGAGATGGTAGTGTTGAATGGAGTGAGATGGGAGTGTTCAATGGAGTGAGATGGGAGTGTTCAATGGAGTGAGATGGGAGTGTTCAATGGAGTGAGATGGTAGTGTTGAACGGAGTGAGATGGTAGTGTTGAATGGAGTGAGATGGGAGTGTTCAATGGAGTGAGATGGTAGTGTTGAACGGAGTGAGATGGTAGTGTTGAATGGAGTGAGATGGGAGTGTTCAATGGAGTGAGATGGGAGTGTTCAATGGAGTGAGATGGGAGTGTTCAATGGAGTGAGATGGTAGTGTTGAACGGAGTGAGATGGTAGTGTTGAATGGAGTGAGATGGGAGTGTTCAATGGAGTGAGATGGGAGTGTTCAATGGAGTGAGATAAAGTGAGATGGTAGTTTTGTGTTTACGCTCCACGCAGCTCCGACATCAGCGACAGCACAGCATGAGTGACAGACAGTGACATCATTAAACAACATGATTATAAAACTGAAGCAGAGTTTAATAAAAGCTTGTTTCTATAGTTTCAGCTTCAACAACGTTTCACTGTTTTCAGACTGAGACATGTTCAGATCACATGACAGGCGCTCTGCAGGACGCTCAGGGACGCTCGGCTGGGTCTCAGGAGTTTCAGGTTGTTAGTGAAATCTGAGAAAATACTCTTTTCAGATTCATTTCATTTAAATTTCAGAAAAAGTATTTTTAGCCTAAATGTTTGAGTTTCACTTGAATGAAGTTACGCCTTTAAATCTCAGGCAGAAAAGGTCTCAAGTTCCTTTTTCTACATTTTCCGCTTCAACTACTTTTTGAATGTTTTTTTTTTACAAATGTATAAATTATTTCCACTTGAATTTCAGAATGTGAAGATTTTTTTTGCACAAGTTTACTTTTTCATTCTCAGAAAATATCCAAAATTGTTCTCTGTTTTTATTCAGAATAACTTATAATGTCCCTGATGCTCATCTTATCCCAACAGACAGTAGCCCTGTGGTGCTTAATATATCAAATATTCATCCCACAATCAGCTTTGATTGATTAAAGATTAGTGAGGAAGGAGAGAGAAGTTATCATGAAGCGCCACGACATTAAAAACATGAGGCGGGACAGAGAGAAGTGGAACAGAAACAACAACAGGTCAACAGGTCAACAGTGAGCTCTGACTCTCATATCAGATCAATAAGACAGTGTGTGTTTGCTGCTGTGATGTTTGTTATCCTGTATTCAATCACGTGTAGTCGTCTTATTAAAGGCCGAAGGTAAGGGAACACCTGTGAGACGGCAGAACGTCAGAGATAATAATGAAGTCACATTAGATAGAAACCTGTGTGCATCACGCCTCTTTATCTTCAGATATGTAGAGAACAATATTCTGAATAATTTGAGAGAAAACTCTGAATATTTTGAGAAAATTAGACTATATTTGGGGTCGATGTGGAGATGTTATGGATCCTCTGGACGTATACAGCTGCTCTCTGGGTAAACTGACATGTTGGGTCCTGAAGTGTCAGAAAGGAACTCAGCTTCCTCAATAACCCTGAAACTACTCTGAAGTGTCCTGAAACTACTCTGAACTGTCCTGAAACTACTCTGAAGTGTCCTGAAACTACTCTGAACTGTCCTGAAACTACTCTGAACTGTCCTGAAACTACTCTGAAACTACTCTGAACTGTCCTGAAACTACTCTGAACTGTCCTGAAACTACTCTGAAACTACTCTGAACTGTCCTGAAACTACTCTGAAACTACTCTGAACTGTCCTGAAACTACTCTGAAACTACTCTGAACTGTCCTGAAACTACTCTGAAACTACTCTGAACTGTCCTGAAACTACTCTGAAACTACTCTGAACTGTCCTGAAACTACTCTGAAACTACTCTGAACTGTCCTGAAACTACTCTGAAACTACTCTGAACTGTCCTGAAACTACTCTGAACTGTCCTGAACTACTCTGAACTGTCCTGAAACTACTCTGAAACTACTCTGAACTGTCCTGAAACTACTCTGAACTGTCCTGAAACTACTCTGAAACTACTCTGAACTGTCCTGAAACTACTCTGAAACTACTCTGAACTGTCCTGAAACTACTCTGAACTGTCCTGAAACTACTCTGAAACTACTCTGAACTGTCCTGAAACTACTCTGAACTGTCCTGAAACTACTCTGAACTGTCCTGAAACTACTCTGAACTGTCCTGAAACTACTCTGAACTGTCCTGAAACTACTCTGAACTGTCCTGAAATTACTCTGAAACTACTCTGAACTGTCCTGAAACTACTCTGAACTGTCCTGAAATTACTCTGAAACTACTCTGAACTGTCCTGAAACTACCCTGAAACTACTCTGAACTGTCCTGAAACTACTCTGAACTGTCCTGAAACTACTCTGAAACTACTCTGAACTGTCCTGAAACTACTCTGAAACTACTCTGAACTGTCCTGCAACTACTCTGAACTGTCCTGAAACTACTCTGAACTGTCCTGAAACTACTCTGAACTGTCCTGAAACTACTCTGAAACTACTCTGAACTGTCCTGCAACTACTCTGAACTGTCCTGAAACTACTCTGAACTGTCCTGAAACTACCCTGAAACTACTCTGAACTGTCCTGAAACTACTCTGAACTGTCCTGAAACTACTCTGAACTGTCCTGAAACTACTCTGAAACTACTCTGAACTGTCCTGCAACTACTCTGAACTGTCCTGAAACTACTCTGAACTGTCCTGAAACTACCCTGAAACTACTCTGAACTGTCCTGAAACTACTCTGAACTGTCCTGAAACTACTCTGAACTGTCCTGAAACTACTCTGAAACTACTCTGAACTGTCCTGCAACTACTCTGAACTGTCCTGAAACTACTCTGAACTGTCCTGAAACTACTCTGAACTGTCCTGAACTGTCCTGACTACTCTGAACTGTCCTGAAACTACTCTGAACTGTCCTGAAACTACTCTGAACTGTCCTGAAAACTACTCTGAAACTACTCTGAACTGTCCTGCAACTACTCTGAACTGTCCTGAAACTACTCTGAACTGTCCTGAAACTACTCTGAACTGTCCTGAACTACTCTGAACTGTCCCTGAAACTACTCTGAAGTGTCCTGAAATTACTCTGAACTGTCCTGAAACTACCCTGAAACTACTCTGAACTGTCCTGAAACTACTCTGAACTGTCCTGAAACTACTCTGAAACTACTCTGAACTGTCCTGCAACTACTCTGAACTGTCCTGAAACTAACCTGAAACTACTCTGAACTGTCCTGAAACTACTCTGAACTGTCCTGAAACTACTCTGAACTGTCCTGAAACTACCCTGAAACTACTCTGAACTGTCCTGAAACTACTCTGAACTGTCCTGAAACTACTCTGAAACTACTCTGAACTGTCCTGAAACTACTCTGAACTGTCCTGAAACTAACCTGAAACTACTCTGAACTGTCCTGAAACTACTCTGAACTGTCCTGAAACTACTCTGAACTGTCCTGAAACTACTCTGAACTGTCCTGAAACTACTCTGAACTGTCCTGAAACTACTCTGAAACTACTCTGAACTGTCCTGAAACTACCCTGAAACTACTCTGAAACTACTCTGAACTGTCCTGAAACTACTCTGAAACTACTCTGAAGTGTCCTAAAACTACTCTGAAATGTCCTGAAACTACTCTGAACTGTCCTGAAACTACTCTGAAACTACTCTGAAGTGTCCTGAAACTACTCTGAAACTACTCTGAAACTACTCTGAAGTGTCCTGAAACTACTCTGAACTGTCCTGAAACTACTCTGAAACTACTCTGAAACTACTCTGAAGTGTCCTGAAACTACTCTGAACTGTCCTGAAACTACTCTGAACTGTCCTGAAACTACTCTGAACTGTCCTGAAACTACTCTGAAGTGTCCTGAAACTACTCTGAAGTGTCCTGAAACTACTCTGAACTGTCCTGAAACTACTCTGAACTGTCCTGAAACTACTCTGAACTGTCCTGAAACTACTCTGAACTGTGCTGAAACTACTCTGAACTGTCCTGAAACTACTCTGAAGTGTCCTGAAACTACTCTGAACTGTGCTGAAACTACTCTGAACTGTCCTGAAACTACTCTGAACTGTCCTGAAACTACTCTGAACTGTCCTGAAACTAGTCTGAACTGTCCTGAAACTAGTCTGAACTGTCCTGAACTACTCTGACTGTCCTGAAATACTCTGAAACTACTCTAACTGTCCTGAAACTACTCTGAAACTACTCTGAACTGTCCTGAAACTACTCTGAACTGTCCTGAAACTACTCTGAACTGTCCTGAAACTACTCTGAAGTGTCCTGAACTACTCTGAAGTGTCCTGAAACTACTCTGAACTGTCCTGAAACTACTCTGAACTGTCCTGAAACTAGTCTGAACTGTCCTGAAACTACTCTGAAACTACTCTGAACTGTCCTGAAACTACTCTGAACTGTCCTGAAACTACTCTGAACTGTCCTGAAACTACTCTGAACTGTGCTGAAACTACTCTGAACTGTCCTGAAACTACTCTGAACTGTCCTGAACTCTGAACTGTCCTGAAACTACTCTGAACTGTCCTGAAACTAGTCTGAACTGTCCTGAACTACTCTGAAACTACTCTGAACTGTCCTGAAACTACTCTGAACTGTCCTGAAACTACTCTGAACTGTCCTGAAACTACTCTGAAACTACTCTGAAGTGTCCTGAAACTACTCTGAACTGTCCTGAAACTACTCTGAACTGTCCTGAAACTACTCTGAACTGTCCTGAAACTAGTCTGAACTGTCCTGAAACTACTCTGAAACTACTCTGAACTGTCCTGAAACTACTCTGAACTGTCCTGAAACTACTCTGAAGTGTCCTGAAACTACTCTGAAGTGTCCTGAAACTACTCTGAACTGTCCTGAAACTACTCTGAACTGTGCTGAAACTACTCTGAAACTACTCTGAACTGTCCTGAAACTAGTCTGAACTGTCCTGAAACTACTCTGAACTGTCCTGAAACTACTCTGAACTGTCCTGAAACTACTCTGAAACTACTCTGAACTGTGCTGAAACTACTCTGAACTGTCCTGAAGTGTCCTGAAACTACTCTGAACTGTCCTGAAACTACTCTGAACTGTCCTGAAACTACTCTGAACTGTGCTGAAACTACTCTGAACTGTCCTGAAGTGTCCTGAAACTACTCTGAACTGTCCTGAAACTACTCTGAACTGTCCTGAAACTACTCTGAAACTACTCTGAAGTGTCCTGAAACTACTCTGAACTGTCCTGAAACTACTCTGAACTGTCCTGAAACTACTCTGAACTGTCCTGAAACTACTCTGAACTGTCCTGAAACTACTCTGAACTGTCCTGAAACTACTCTGAAGTGTCCTGAAACTACTCTGAACTGTCCTGAAACTACTCTGAACTGTCCTGAAACTACTCTGAACTGGCTGAAACTACTCTGAAACTACTCTGAAAACTGTCCTGAAACTACTCTGAACTGTCCTGCAACTACTCTGAACTGTCCTGAAACTACTCTGAACTGTCCTGAATACTACTCTGAACTGTCCTGCAACTACTCTGAACTGTCCTGAAACTACTCTGAACTG
>JAPTMU010000408.1:10000-37235 GCA_028583405.1 Pogonophryne albipinna | reverse complement strand
AGAGTAGTTTTAGGACACTTCAGAGTAGTTTCAGGACAGTTCAGAGTAGTTTCAGGACACTTCAGAGTAGTTTTAGGACACTTCAGAGTAGTTTCAGGACAGTTCAGAGTAGTTTCAGGACAGTTCAGAGTAGTTTCAGGACACTTCAGAGTAGTTTCAGGACACTTCAGAGTAGTTTCAGGACACTTCAGAGTAGTTTCAGGACAGTTCAGAGTAGTTTCAGGACACTTCAGAGTAGTTTCAGGACAGTTCAGAGTAGTTTCAGGACAGTTCAGAGTAGTTTCAGGACAGTTCAGAGTAGTTTCAGGACAGTTCAGAGTAGTTTCAGGACACTTCAGAGTAGTTTCAGGACAGTTCAGAGTAGTTTCAGGAGTTTCAGGACACTTCAGAGTAGTTTCAGAGTAGTTTCAGGACAGTTCAGAGTAGTTTCAGGACACTTCAGAGTAGTTTCAGGACAGTTCAGAGTAGTTTCAGGACAGTTCAGAGTAGTTTCAAGGACAGTTCAGAGTAGTTTCAGGACACTTCAGAGTAGTTTCAGGACAGTTCAGAGTAGTTTCAGGACAGTTCAGAGTAGTTTCAGAGTAGTTTCAGAGTAGTTTCAGGACAGTTCAGAGTAGTTTCAGGACAGTTCAGAGTAGTTTCAGGGTAGTTCAGAGTAGTTTCAGAGTAGTTTCAGGACAGTTCAGAGTAGTTTCAGGACAGTTCAGAGTAGTTTCAGGGTAGTTCAGAGTAGTTTCAGAGTAGTTTCAGGACAGTTCAGAGTAGTTTCAGGACAGTTCAGAGTAGTTTCAGGACACTTCAGAGTAGTTTCAGGACAGTTCAGAGTAGTTTCAGAGTAGTTGCAGGACAGTTCAGAGTAGTTTCAGGACAGTTCAGAGTAGTTTCAGGACAGTTCAGAGTAGTTTCAGGACAGTTCAGTGTAGTTTCAGGACAGTTCAGAGTAGTTTCAGAGTAGTTTCAGCACAGTTCAGAGTAGTTTCAGGACAGTTCAGAGTAGTTTCAGGACAGTTCAGAGTAGTTTCAGGACACTTCAGAGTAGTTTCAGGACAGTTCAGAGTAGTTTCAGGACAGTTCAGAGTAGTTTCAGGACACTTCAGAGTAGTTTCAGGACAGTTCAGAGTAGTTTCAGGACAGTTCAGAGTAGTTTCAGGACAGTTCAGAGTAGTTTCAGGACACTTCAGAGTAGTTTCAGAGTAGTTTCAGGACAGTTCAGAGTAGTTTCAGGACACTTCAGGACAGTTCAGAGTAGTTTCAGGACAGTTCAGAGTAGTTTCAGGGTAGTTCAGAGTAGTTTCAGAGTAGTTTCAGGACAGTTCAGAGTAGTTTCAGGACAGTTCAGAGTAGTTTCAGGACAGTTCAGACTAGTTTCAGGACAGTTCAGAGTAGTTTCAGAGTAGTTTCAGGACAGTTCAGAGTAGTTTCAGGACAGTTCAGAGTAGTTTCAGGACAGTTCAGACTAGTTTCAGGGTAGTTTCAGAGTAGTTTCAGAGTAGTTTCAGAGTAGTTTCAGAGTAGTTTCAGGACAGTTCAGAGTAGTTTCAGAGTAGTTTCAGAGTAGTTTCAGAGTAGTTTCAGGACAGTTCAGAGTAGTTTCAGGACACTTCAGAGTAGTTTCAGGACAGTTCAGAGTAGTTTCAGGACACTTCAGAGTAGTTTCAGGACACTTCAGAGTAGTTTCAGGACAGTTCAGAGTAGTTTCAGGACAGTTCAGAGTAGTTTCAGGACAGTTCAGAGTAGTTTCAGAGTAGTTTCAGGACAGTTCAGACTAGTTTCAGGACAGTTCAGAGTAGTTTCAGAGTAGTTTCAGGACAGTTCAGAGTAGTTTCAGGACAGTTCAGAGTAGTTTCAGGACAGTTCAGAGTAGTTTCAGGACAGTTCAGAGTAGTTTCAGAGTAGTTTCAGGACAGTTCAGACTAGTTTCAGGACAGTTCAGAGTAGTTTCAGGACAGTTCAGAGTAGTTTCAGGACAGTTCAGAGTAGTTTCAGGACAGTTCAGAGTAGTTTCAGGACACTTCAGAGTAGTTTCAGGACAGTTCAGAGTAGTTTCAGGACAGTTCAGAGTAGTTTCAGGACAGTTCAGAGTAGTTTCAGAGTAGTTTCAGGACAGTTCAGACTAGTTTCAGGACAGTTCAGAGTAGTTTCAGGACAGTTCAGAGTAGTTTCAGGACACTTCAGAGTAGTTTCAGGACAGTTCAGAGTAGTTTCAGGACAGTTCAGAGTAGTTTCAGGACACTTCAGAGTAGTTTCAGGACAGTTCAGAGTAGTTTCAGGACAGTTCAGAGTAGTTTCAGGACAGTTCAGAGTAGTTTCAGGACACTTCAGAGTAGTTTCAGGACAGTTCAGAGTAGTTTCAGGACAGTTCAGAGTAGTTTCAGAGTAGTTTCAGGACAGTTCAGAGTAGTTTCAGGACAGTTCAGAGTAGTTTCAGGGTAGTTCAGAGTAGTTTCAGAGTAGTTTCAGGACAGTTCAGAGTAGTTTCAGGACAGTTCAGAGTAGTTTCAGAGTAGTTGCAGGACAGTTCAGAGTAGTTTCAGGACAGTTCAGAGTAGTTTCAGGACAGTTCAGAGTAGTTTCAGGACAGTTCAGTGTAGTTTCAGGACAGTTCAGAGTAGTTTCAGAGTAGTTTCAGGACAGTTCAGAGTAGTTTCAGGACAGTTCAGAGTAGTTTCAGGACAGTTCAGTGTAGTTTCAGGACAGTTCAGAGTAGTTTCAGAGTAGTTTCAGGACAGTTCAGAGTAGTTTCAGGACAGTTCAGAGTAGTTTCAGGACAGTTCAGAGTAGTTTCAGGACAGTTCAGAGTAGTTTCAGGACACTTCAGAGTAGTTTCAGGACAGTTCAGAGTAGTTTCAGGACAGTTCAGAGTAGTTTCAGGACACTTCAGAGTAGTTTCAGGACAGTTCAGAGTAGTTTCAGGACAGTTCAGAGTAGTTTCAGAGTAGTTCAGAGTAGTTTCAGGACACTTCAGAGTAGTTTCAGGGTAGTTCAGAGTAGTTTCAGGACAGTTCAAAGTAGTTTCAGGACAGTTCAAAGTAGTTTCAGGACAGTTCAGAGTAGTTTCAGGACAGTTCAGAGTAGTTTCAGGGTAGTTTCAGGACAGTTCAGAGTAGTTTCAGGACAGTTCAGAGTAGTTTCAGGACAGTTCAGAGTAGTTTCAGGACAGTTCAAAGTAGTTTCAGGACAGTTCAGAGTAGTTTCAGGACAGTTCAGAGTAGTTTCAGGACAGTTCAGAGTAGTTTCAGGACAGTTCAGAGTAGTTTCAGGACAGTTCAGAGTAGTTTCAGAGTAGTTCAGAGTAGTTTCAGGACACTTCAGAGTAGTTTCAGGGTAGTTCAGAGTAGTTTCAGGACAGTTCAAAGTAGTTTCAGGACAGTTCAGAGTAGTTTCAGGACAGTTCAAAGTAGTTTCAGGACAGTTCAGAGTAGTTTCAGGACAGTTCAGAGTAGTTTCAGGACAGTTCAGAGTAGTTTCAGGGCAGTTCAGAGTAGTTTCAGAGTAGTTTCAGGACAGTTCAGAGTAGTTTCAGGACAGTTCAGAGTAGTTTCAGGACAGTTCAGAGTAGTTTCAGGACAGTTCAGAGTAGTTTCAGAGTAGTTCAGAGTAGTTTCAGGACAGTTCAGAGTAGTTTCAGGACAGTTCAGAGTAGTTTCAGGGCAGTTCAGAGTAGTTTCAGAGTAGTTTCAGGACAGTTCAGAGTAGTTTCAGAGTAGTTCAGAGTAGTTTCAGGACAGTTCAGAGTAGTTTCAGGACAGTTCAGAGTAGTTTCAGGACAGTTCAGAGTAGTTTCAGAGTAGTTTCAGAGTAGTTTCAGGACAGTTCAGAGTAGTTTCAGGACACTTCAGAGTAGTTTTAGGACACTTCAGAGTAGTTTCAGAGTAGTTTCAGGACAGTTCAGAGTAGTTTCAGGACAGTTCAGAGTAGTTTCAGGACATTTCAGAGTAGTTTTAGGACACTTCAGAGTAGTTTCAGAGTAGTTTCAGAGTAGTTTCAGGACAGTTCAGAGTAGTTTCAGGACAGTTCAGAGTAGTTTCAGGACATTTCAGAGTAGTTTTAGGACACTTCAGAGTAGTTTCAGAGTAGTTTCAGAGTAGTTTCAGAGTAGTTTCAGAGTAGTTTCAGAGTAGTTTCAGAGTAGTTTCAGGACAGTTCAGAGTAGTTTCAGGACAGTTCAGAGTAGTTTCAGGACAGTTCAGAGTAGTTTCAGAGTAGTTTCAGCACAGTTCAGAGTAGTTTCAGGACAGTTCAGAGTAGTTTCAGGACAGTTCAGAGTAGTTTCAGAGTAGTTCAGAGTAGTTTCAGGACACTTCAGAGTAGTTTCAGGGTAGTTCAGAGTAGTTTCAGGACAGTTCAAAGTAGTTTCAGGACAGTTCAGAGTAGTTTCAGGACAGTTCAAAGTAGTTTCAGGACAGTTCAGAGTAGTTTCAGGACAGTTCAGAGTAGTTTCAGGGTAGTTTCAGGACAGTTCAGAGTAGTTTCAGGACAGTTCAGAGTAGTTTCAGGACAGAGTAGTTTCAGGACAGTTCAAAGTAGTTTCAGGACAGTTCAGAGTAGTTTCAGGACAGTTCAGAGTAGTTTCAGGACAGTTCAGAGTAGTTTCAGGACAGTTCAGAGTAGTTTCAGGACAGTTCAGAGTAGTTTCAGGACAGTTCAGAGTAGTTGCAGGACAGTTCAGAGTAGTTTCAGGACAGTTCAGAGTAGTTTCAGAGTAGTTTCAGCACAGTTCAGAGTAGTTTCAGGACAGTTCAGAGTAGTTTCAGGACACTTCAGAGTAGTTTCAGGACAGTTCAGAGTAGTTTCAGGACAGTTCAGAGTAGTTTCAGAGTAGTTCAGAGTAGTTTCAGGACACTTCAGAGTAGTTTCAGGGTAGTTCAGAGTAGTTTCAGGACAGTTCAAAGTAGTTTCAGGACAGTTCAGAGTAGTTTCAGGACAGTTCAAAGTAGTTTCAGGACAGTTCAGAGTAGTTTCAGGACAGTTCAGAGTAGTTTCAGGGTAGTTTCAGGACAGTTCAGAGTAGTTTCAGGACAGTTCAGAGTAGTTTCAGGACAGTTCAGAGTAGTTTCAGGACAGTTCAAAGTAGTTTCAGGACAGTTCAGAGTAGTTTCAGGACAGTTCAGAGTAGTTTCAGGACAGTTCAGAGTAGTTTCAGGACAGTTCAGAGTAGTTTCAGGACAGTTCAGAGTAGTTTCAGAGTAGTTCAGAGTAGTTTCAGGACACTTCAGAGTAGTTTCAGGGTAGTTCAGAGTAGTTTCAGGACAGTTCAAAGTAGTTTCAGGACAGTTCAGAGTAGTTTCAGGACAGTTCAGAGTAGTTTCAGGACAGTTCAGAGTAGTTTCAGGACAGTTCAGAGTAGTTTCAGGACAGTTCAGAGTAGTTTCAGGGCAGTTCAGAGTAGTTTCAGAGTAGTTTCAGGACAGTTCAGAGTAGTTTCAGGACAGTTCAGAGTAGTTTCAGGACAGTTCAGAGTAGTTTCAGGACAGTTCAGAGTAGTTTCAGGACAGTTCAAAGTAGTTTCAGGACAGTTCAGAGTAGTTTCAGGACAGTTCAGAGTAGTTTCAGGGTAGTTTCAGAGTAGTTTCAGGACAGTTCAGAGTAGTTTCAGGACAGTTCAAAGTAGTTTCAGGACAGTTCAGAGTAGTTTCAGGACAGTTCAAAGTAGTTTCAGGACAGTTCAAAGTAGTTTCAGGACAGTTCAGAGTAGTTTCAGGACAGTTCAAAGTAGTTTCAGGACAGTTCAAAGTAGTTTCAGGACAGTTCAAAGTAGTTTCAGGACAGTTCAGAGTAGTTTCAGGACAGTTCAGAGTAGTTTCAGGGTAGTTTCAGAGTAGTTTCAGGACAGTTCAGAGTAGTTTCAGGACAGTTCAAAGTAGTTTCAGGACAGTTCAGAGTAGTTTCAGGACAGTTCAAAGTAGTTTCAGGACAGTTCAAAGTAGTTTCAGGACAGTTCAAAGTAGTTTCAGGACAGTTCAGAGTAGTTTCAGGGTAGTTTCAGGACAGTTCAAAGTAGTTTCAGGACAGTTCAGAGTAGTTTCAGGACAGTTCAGAGTAGTTTCAGGACAGTTCAGAGTAGTTTCAGGACAGTTCAGAGTAGTTTCAGGACAGTTCAGAGTAGTTTCAGAGTAGTTCAGAGTAGTTTCAGGACACTTCAGAGTAGTTTCAGGGTAGTTCAGAGTAGTTTCAGGACAGTTCAAAGTAGTTTCAGGACAGTTCAGAGTAGTTTCAGGACAGTTCAAAGTAGTTTCAGGACAGTTCAGAGTAGTTTCAGGACAGTTCAGAGTAGTTTCAGGGTAGTTTCAGGACAGTTCAGAGTAGTTTCAGGGCAGTTCAGAGTAGTTTCAGAGTAGTTTCAGGACAGTTCAGAGTAGTTTCAGGACAGTTCAGAGTAGTTTCAGAGTAGTTTCAGCACAGTTCAAAGTAGTTTCAGGACAGTTCAAAGTAGTTTCAGGACAGTTCAGAGTAGTTTCAGGACAGTTCAAAGTAGTTTCAGGACAGTTCAAAGTAGTTTCAGGACAGTTCAGAGTAGTTTCAGGACAGTTCAGAGTAGTTTCAGGACAGTTCAGAGTAGTTTCAGGGTAGTTTCAGGACAGTTCAGAGTAGTTTCAGGACAGTTCAGAGTAGTTACAGGACAGTTCAGAGTAGTTGCAGGACAGTTCAGAGTAGTTTCAGAGTAGTTTCAGGACAGTTCAGAGTAGTTTCAGGACAGTTCAGAGTAGTTTCAGGGTAGTTTCAGGACAGTTCAGAGTAATTTCAGGACACTTCAGAGTAGTTTCAGGACAGTTCAGAGTAGTTTCAGGACAGTTCAGAGTAGTTTCAGGACAGTTCAGAGTAGTTGCAGGACAGTTCAGAGTAGTTTCAGAGTAGTTTCAGGACAGTTCAGAGTAGTTTCAGGACAGTTCAGAGTAGTTTCAGGACAGTTCAGAGTAGTTGCAGGACAGTTCAGAGTAGTTTCAGAGTAGTTTCAGGACAGTTCAGAGTAGTTTCAGGACAGTTCAGAGTAGTTTCAGGACAGTTCAGAGTAGTCAGGACAGTTCAGGACAGTTCAGAGTAGTTTCAGGACAGTTCAGAGTAGTTTCAGGGTAGTTTCAGGACAGTTCAGAGTAGTTTCAGGACAGTTCAGAGTAGTTTCAGGACAGTTCAGAGTAGTTGCAGGACAGTTCAGAGTAGTTTCAGAGTAGTTTCAGGACAGTTCAGAGTAGTTTCAGGACAGTTCAGAGTAGTTTCAGGGTAGTTTCAGGACAGTTCAGAGTAATTTCAGGACACTTCAGAGTAGTTTCAGGACAGTTCAGAGTAGTTTCAGGACAGTTCAGAGTAGTTTCAGGACAGTTCAGAGTAGTTTCAGGACAGTTCAGAGTAGTTTCAGGACAGTTCAGAGTAGTTTCAGGACAGTTCAGAGTAGTCAGGACAGTTCTGGACAGTTCAGAGTAGTTTCAGGACAGTTCAGAGTAGTTTCAGGACAGTTCAGAGTAGTTTCAGGGTAGTTTCAGGACAGTTCAGAGTAGTTTCAGAGTAGTTTCAGGACAGTTCAGAGTAGTTTCAGGACAGTTCAGAGTAGTTTCAGAGTAGTTTCAGGACAGTTCAGAGTAGTTTCAGAGTAATTTCAGGACAGTTCAGAGTAGTTTCAGGACAGTTCAGAGTAGTTTCAGGACAGTTCAGAGTAGTTTCAGGACAGTTCAGAGTAGTTTCAGGACAGTTCAGAGTAGTTTCAGAGTAGTTTCAGGACAGTTCAGAGTAGTTTCAGAGTAGTTTCAGGACAGTTCAGAGTAGTTTCAGAGTAGTTTCAGGACAGTTCAGAGTAGTTTCAGAGTAGTTTCAGGACAGTTCAGAGTAGTTTCAGGACAGTTCAGAGTAGTTTCAGGACACTTCAGAGTAGTTTCAGGACAGTTCAGAGTAGTTTCAGGACACTTCAGAGTAGTTTCAGGGTTATTGAGGAAGCTGAGTTCCTTTCTGACACTTCAGGACCCAACATGTCAGTTTACCCAGAGAGCAGCTGTATACGTCCAGAGGATCCATAACATCTCCACATCGACCCCAAATATAGTCTAATTTTCTCAAAATATTCAGAGTTTTCTCTCAAATTATTCAGAATATTGTTCTCTACATATCTGAAGATAAAGAGGCGTGATGCACACAGGTTTCTATCTAATGTGACTTCATTATTATCTCTGACGTTCTGCCGTCTCACAGGTGTTCCCTTACCTTCGGCCTTTAATAAGACGACTACACGTGATTGAATACAGGATAACAAACATCACAGCAGCAAACACACACTGTCTTATTGATCTGATATGAGAGTCAGAGCTCACTGTTGACCTGTTGACCTGTTGTTGTTTCTGTTCCACTTCTCTCTGTCCCGCCTCATGTTTTTAATGTCGTGGCGCTTCATGATAACTTCTCTCTCCTTCCTCACTAATCTTTAATCAATCAAAGCTGATTGTGGGATGAATATTTGATATATTAAGCACCACAGGGCTACTGTCTGTTGGGATAAGATGAGCATCAGGGACATTATAAGTTATTCTGAATAAAAACAGAGAACAATTTTGGATATTTTCTGAGAATGAAAAAGTAAACTTGTGCAAAAAAAATCTTCACATTCTGAAATTCAAGTGGAAATAATTTATACATTTGTAAAAAAAAAACATTCAAAAAGTAGTTGAAGCGGAAAATGTAGAAAAAGGAACTTGAGACCTTTTCTGCCTGAGATTTAAAGGCGTAACTTCATTCAAGTGAAACTCAAACATTTAGGCTAAAAATACTTTTTCTGAAATTTAAATGAAATGAATCTGAAAAGAGTATTTTCTCAGATTTCACTAACAACCTGAAACTCCTGAGACCCAGCCGAGCGTCCCTGAGCGTCCTGCAGAGCGCCTGTCATGTGATCTGAACATGTCTCAGTCTGAAAACAGTGAAACGTTGTTGAAGCTGAAACTATAGAAACAAGCTTTTATTAAACTCTGCTTCAGTTTTATAATCATGTTGTTTAATGATGTCACTGTCTGTCACTCATGCTGTGCTGTCGCTGATGTCGGAGCTGCGTGGAGCGTAAACACAAAACTACCATCTCACTTTATCTCACTCCATTGAACACTCCCATCTCACTCCATTGAACACTCCCATCTCACTCCATTCAACACTACCATCTCACTCCGTTCAACACTACCATCTCACTCCATTGAACACTCCCATCTCACTCCATTGAACACTCCCATCTCACTCCATTCAACACTACCATCTCACTCCGTTCAACACTACCATCTCACTCCATTGAACACTCCCATCTCACTCTATTCAACACTACCATCTCACTCCATTGAATACTCCCATCTCACTCTATTCAACACTACCATCTCACTCCGTTCAACACTACCATCTCACTCCGTTCAACACTACCATCTCACTCCGTTCAACACTCCCATCTCACTCCATTGAACACTCCCATCTCACTCCATTCAACACTACCATCTCACTCCGTTCAACACTACCATCTCACTCCATTGAACACTCCCATCTCACTCCATTGAACACTCCCATCTCACTCCATTGAACACTCCCATCTCACTCCATTGAACACTCCCATCTCACTCTATTCAACACTACCATCTCACTCCATTGAACACTCCCATCTCACTCCATTGAACACTCCCATCTCACTCCATTGAACACTCCCATCTCACTCTATTCAACACTACCATCTCACTCCGTTCAACACTACCATCTCACTCCATTGAACACTCCCATCTCACTCCATTGAACACTCCCATCTCACTCTATTCAACACTACCATCTCACTCCGTTCAACACTACCATCTCACTCCATTGAACACTCCCATCTCACTCTATTCAACACTACCATCTCACTCCGTTCAACACTACCATCTCACTCCATTGAACACTCCCATCTCACTCTATTCAACACTACCATCTCACTCCATTCAACACTACCATCTCACTCCATTCAACACTACCATCTCACTCCATTCAACACTACCATCTCACTCTATTCAACACTACCATCTCACTCCATTCAACACTACCATCTCACTCCATTCAACACTACCATCTCACTCCATTCAACACTCCCATCTCACTCTATTCAACACTACCATCTCACTCCATTCAACACTACCATCTCACTCCATTCAACACTACCATCTCACTCCATTCAACACTACCATCTCACTCCATTCAACACTACTATCTCACTCAATTCAACACTACCATCTCACTCCATTCAACACTACCATCTCACTCCATTCAACACTAATTCAACACTACCATCTCACTCCATTCAACACTACCATCTCACTCCATTCAACACTACTATCTCACTCTATTCAACACTACCATCTCACTCCATTCAACACTACCATCTCACTCCATTCAACACTACCATCTCACTCCATTCAACACTAATTCAACACTACCATCTCACTCCATTCAACACTACCATCTCACTCCATTCAACACTACTATCTCACTCAATTCAACACTACCATCTCACTCCATTCAACACTACCATCTCACTTAATCTCACTCCATTCAACACTACCATCTCACTTAATCTCACTCCATTCAACACTACCATCTCACTCCATTCAACACTATCATCTCACTTTATCTCACTTCATTCAATACTCCCATCTCACTCCATTCAACACTACCGTCTCACTTCATTAAACACTACCATCTCACTCCATTCAACACTACCGTCTCACTCCATTCAATTATCCCACCTCACTCCATTCAACACTACCGTCTCACTCCATTCAACACTACCGTCTCACTCCATTCAACACTACCATCTCACTCCATTCAACACTACCATCTCACTCCATTCAATTATCCCACCTCACTCCATTCAACACTACCATCTCACTCCATTCAACAATACCATCTCACTTTATCTCACTCCATTCAGCACTACCATCTCAATTTATCTCACTCCATTCAACACTTCCATCTCACTTTACCTCACTCCATTCAATAATACCACCTCACTTTATCTCACTCCATTCAGCACTACCATCTCACTTTATCTCACTCCATTCAACACTTCCACCTCACTTTATCTCACTCCATTCAGCACTACCATCTCACTTTATCTCACTCCATTCAACACTACCATCTCACTTTATCTCACTTTATCTCACTCCATTCAATAATACCACCTCACTTTATCTCACTCCATTCAGCACTACCATTTCACTTTATCTCACTCCATTCAATAATACCATCTCAGTTTATCTCACTCCATTCAACACTACCATCTCACTTTATCTCACTCCATTCAATAATACCACCTCACTTTATCTCACTCCATTCAATAATACCACCTCACTTTATCTCACTCCATTCAACACTACCATCTCACTTTATCTCACTCCATTCAATAATACTACCTCACTTTATCTCACTCCATTCAATAATACCACCTCACTTTATCTCACTCCATTCAATACTCCCATCTCACTTCCTCTGTCTTTCTCTCACCTGAGTGTTATGAGTGCCCCCCCCCCCCCCACCCTCCCTCACCTGTCCAATGGTTGTGGTCCTCAGAGCCGAAAAGAGGCGGAGCAGCGGGAGCCAATGGCAGCGCAGCAGGGAGCCCGTCGGGTGCAGCTCCACCAATAGGAGGGCTGTTCCCGGGCGGAGCTCCCAAACTGAGAGCAGTGGGAGGTAAAGAGAGGGTTCTGTTCATGATTCTATTAGTTTGTAATGTACAGTATTATTCATGTTTATTGACTCATTTGATCTTTTATGTTTTGTATTTTATTGTTATTTGTTAATTAATTGATTAGCTTAGTGCAGTGCGTGAGTTTTACCGTATTGACTCGGAAGGAATCTGAAAAAGAGTCGTCTTATATTCGGGATCTAGACTTAGAGACGGAGAGACCAACTCCTAAAGTGGATCAAAAGTAGGCGAGTTAATAAACGAGAGGAGAAGTGGCCATGCCATTCTAAGATAATGGAGAGATCAGCGAAGTCATCAAACAACTACGAGCAGCAAAGAAACCTGGTGTTTCCGAGAGTAACGTCAGAAGATGGAGAGAACAAAAAGACCGAAAAACAATGTAAAGAGTCCGAGAAAAGAAAGGCATTTTTCCAAAACCGGGTCTTGAAACTGAGGGTCGCCTTACGACCGGGTCGGAAGTTCGTGTTCAGTGAAGATGTTAAGAGTCATTAATATCTATCGGATGTTTCTCTGCAGACGGGTCGTCGGGCAGATCTCCGTCCTCTCGCTCCGTAGCGCCCCGACCCCCCAGCCATCGCCATGACGACGCAGAGAGCCCCTCCCCCCAGACGCTGTCGCCCCTGGAGACGAGCCGCCCGCAGCCCTCCTCCCTCCCTATCCTCACCCCTCCTCCCCCTCTCTGTCGCCGCGGTAACGCCCCCTCCCCTCCCTCCTCCAACAACAGAGAGAAGACCCTCCCCCCAACCAACACCCCGCCCATCCCCTACAAACCTCCCCCGTCTCCCGGCAACAGCCGACGCCCCCCCACCTCAGGAGGAAACCCCGCCCCCTCCTCCTCTCTGGCTCCGCCTCCCGACCTGCCGCAGCGTCACAACTCCCTCAACAACAAGAGACCCGCCCCCTCCCCCGGAGGCCACACCCCCACCAGAGGCCCCGCTCCCCCTCCTCCCCCCTCCCCCTCCCCCAACAGGCCGCCGCCCCCCAGCAGGGAGACAGCAGGAAGAGGAGCAGGTGATACATGTTATTATAACTTTAAAGTATGTTTCCATGTTCAATGTATTTACATAAGTCCCCGTGTCCCCCCCCCCCCCACTAACATCATTATTTATAGCTTTTTTATTTTCAATTTATCAGCTGATTTATCTGTTCAATTTTTATGTTTTTTTATGCATAGAACATTTAATTTATTTGACTGTTTCTATTAATCTCATGTACTAATGTTTAATATTAACCTCTAATATTAATGTTATATTATGTTAATATATTTTCAGCCCCCCCGGTTCCCGCCCAGCCGTCTGCAGCGTCACTGAGGGGCGGAGCCAGAGAAGCCCCGCCCCCTCCCCCCTACAGGACTCATGGTAGCCCCTCCTGCGACCCCCCCTCCAGAGGGAAGCCCCCCCCGCCCCCCCCTCCTCTCCGTAACGGCACCTCCTCCTCCCCCTCCGTCCCCCGCTCATTTGTGGGTGAGTGTCCAATCAGAGCTCAGTCTGAAGAGCATGACATCATCATATAAAGAAATCAGCTAAAGAAATAAAACACGTTAATTATAAAGTTTAAAATCCTGAAAGAAGATAGCAATTCTTCTTTAATGTATACATGTCTGCTCCACGTCTCCCCGTCCTCTGACCTCTCCTTCATGTGGCTCTCACCTCAGTGTGTTGTTGTTGTTGTTGTTGTTGTTGTTGTTGTAAAGAAACCGTAAATTAGACTGCTGTGTGTTTCTCCTCCTGCAGATGACTTTGAGTCCAAGTATTCGTTTCATCCTCTGGACGACTTCCCTCCTCCGGAAGAGTACCGACACTTCGCCAAGATCTACCCCAGCAAGGCCAACAGAGGTACACACACACACACACACACACACACACAAAATGTCAGAATTATAAAAAAAAGAAATCCCCAAACTGAAAAAAATCGGAATAAAAAGCAAGTTAAAAGTCCTTGAAAAAAATCGCAAAAACAAAAGTTAAAAAGTCAAAAAAATGAATAAGTCACAAAACTGAGAATAAAATCTAAACAAAAAAAAGTCAGAATAAGAAGAAAGCGTTCAGAGAAACGTGTTTGGAGGCCTTGCAAGACCGCTCAACATTTGCCATTGTCCAATTGTCTCCCTTTTCACACCAATAAATCATAGCGTGGCCTGCTGCATAGCAGTCTGAGTATCCGCTCCCTGTCTCAATGTGTTGTCGAGATTCTGTCAATGCAGTCATGGGTCTGAAATGTACCGGCTCTTATCTCAGATATGCCAAAGGCTACATGCACGTGACCTTGGGTGACTGTGATACGTGACCTTGGGTGACTGTGATACGTGACCTTGGGTGACTGTGATACGTGACCTTGGGTGACTGTGATACGTGACCTTGGGTGACTGTGATACGTGACCTTGGGTGACTGATACGTGACCTTGGGTGACTGTGATACGTGACCTTGGGTGACTGTGATACGTGACCTTGGGTGACTGTGATACGTGACCTTGGGTGACTGTGATACGTGACCTTGGGTGACTGTGATACGTGACCTTGGGTGACTGTGATACAGCCTCTCTCAATGCACCACATTTCATGCAGAGCAACTTCAATTTTGGAGCAGTTTGTCGTCCAAAAACCAAAGGTTGTCCAATCATCTCCAAAATGTAGCCACTCAATCATTGAAACCGTCCAAATACACATTTCAAATACCTGAGTTGGTGCAGTTATGTTTTTGAAGTCAAATCAAAAGTCACAAAACTGAAAAACACTGATTCCAAATTCTGAGCAAAAAGTCAATACTGCTTTTTAATGAGCTCTCTTTGTTTACAGTGATGAGAGGGGCGCCTCCACTGCCGCCTGTCGGGAGGTGAACCCTGAAGACCACACACACACACACACACACACACACACACACACACACACACACACACACACACACACACACACACACACACACACACACACACACACACACACACACACACACACACACACACACACACACACACACACACACACACACACACACACACACACACACACACACACACACACACACACACACACACACACACACACACACACACCATGTATACATCACTTCAGGGGACATTACATTGACTTACATGCATTTCCTGGAGACTTATCCTAAACCTAACCAAGTCTTCACCCTAAAATGAATGACTCCCCTTATGGGGACCTCCAATTTGTCCCCATAAGGGAGGCGAGTCCCCACACGTGACTGTGTAAACAGATTTAGGTCCCAACAAGTATAGTAATGCTAGGCCACACACACACACACACACACACACACACACACACACATACATTCACTCATACACACACACACACACACACACTACCACACATACACTCACACACACACACGCTCACACACTCATACACACACACACACACACACACACATACACACACACACACATACACACACACACGTACGCGCACACACACACGTACGCGCACACACACACATACACACACACACACTCACACACACATACACACTCACACACACACATGCATATACACACACACACACTCATCGTGTTTGCTGACCATCTGCAGCGTCCAGCAGCGACACCTCATTTGCGCTCACAGCTGATTGGCTGAGGAGAGGTCTGGTCATGTGACAGTATGACTTCCTCCTCTGGACACTTCCTCTTCTGGACATGAACTCCTTTAGTTTAATGTTTTACATTTTGCACGTGCACTTTTAGTTTATGGACATGTGAAGGAGAGGACACGTGAAGGAGAGGACATGAGACAGAGAGGACACGAGAAGGAGAGGACACGTGAAGGAGAGGACACGAGACGGAGAGGACACGAGACGGAGAGGGCACTTGAAGGAGAGGACACGTGAAGGAGAGGACACGTGAAGGAGAGGCCACGTGAAGGAGAGGACACGAGACGGAGAGGACACGAGAAGGAGAGGACACGAGAAGGAGAGGACACGTGAAGGAGAGGACACGAGATGGAGAGGACACGAGAAGGAGAGGACACGTGAAGGAGAGGACACGTGAAGGAGAGGACTGAGACGAGACTGTTTAGAGTCGGGAGGAGCTGTTAATTTATTCCGGTAAATGACTCAGACCTACTAATCGACCTGACAGAAGTTATTGAGTCTATGTAAGTTTACTGCTTGGCTCAGATCCACCAACGTCAGCAAGATCTCACCTCTATTAACTCCTGAAGAACCAGGTTCAATGAACTGCTGTTTCAATTCAGACGACTCTCTTAAATCTGTTTAAGCGATCCTGAAGGATTTTGATATCAGTAAATGAGGTGTGGCCCTACCTAAGTGTGAGTGTGGCAGGGTGCAATCTTACCTTTGAAGCAGGAGAGGAGAGCGCAGATGTCTTTTAGTTGTCCCAGTCCAAAAGGTGGGATCAGTTTATTTGCAGAAAAATAGGTCCAAACTAATACAGGGTTTTTACCTTCTCTCTTTACAACATTATAATCATACTAAACATATCATTCTGGGGTTATATTTTTATCTAAAACCTTAATTCATATTTCTCCCATTTAAAGTCTAACTAAAACTATCAGTTCTAAGATCCCGTACGTAATAATTACACAATCAGAGAGAACCTTACCGAGAGCTATTTACCCAGCCCTGAGGCCAGAGCCTACCGGGAGAGAGTATACCAGGGGAACCCCCCTCTCTCTCTATCGCTCCCAAAAAGCCAGTCTTTTTATGCTCAAAAAACCGGGTAGAAAAACCCCAAAAACACCTCCTCTATTTACCAACCAATGAACCTAACTGGGCATGGCCACTGATGTACAGGGCTGCACATGTTCTATTGGCTATGGCATAAGACACACCTTCCCATGTTTGTGTAAAAAAGGACATGACCAGACATATTCTATGGCTATGACATAACCACCTTTTTGAGGCCTCAATGTGTTCCTCCTTAAGTCCGGAGCCCCCCTCCCTGCTGTGAGAGGAGAGGGGAGAAACTGCCTACTCTCTTATCAGAGAGTAAGGCATAAATCATTATAGGCCTTACACTCAGCTTAACAAACCACTTGTGTTTTGTTTATGCTGTAAATATAGAAAAACCTAAAATATGAAGCATTTTCATTTTGGGTTATACAAGAATATAATTAATTATATTTGATTATAACTAACTTTTGTTTTAAGTATTCAACATACTATGAAGCTCTCAACAAGACGGGACACGTGAAGGAGAGGACACGTGAAGGAGAGGACACGAGACGGAGAGGACACGTGAAGGAGAGGACACGAGACGGAGAGGACACGAGAAGGAGAGGACACGTGAAGGAGAGGACACGAGACTGAGAGGACACGAGACGGAGAGGACACGAGAAGGAGAGGACACGTGATGGAGAGGACACGTGAAGGAGAGGACACGAGACGGAGAGGACACGTGAAGGAGAGGACACGAGAAGGAGAGGACACGTGAAGGAGAGGACACGAGACGGAGAGGACACGTGAAGGAGAGGACACGAGACGGAGAGGACACGTGAAGGAGAGGACACGAGACGGAGAGGACACGTGAAGGAGAGGACACGAGAAGGAGAGGACACGTGAAGGAGAGGACACGAGACGGAGAGGACACGTGAAGGAGAGGACACGAGACGGAGAGGACACGAGAAGGAGAGGACACGTGAAGGAGAGGACACGAGACGGAGAGGACACGAGACAGAGAGGACACGAGACGGAGAGGACACGTGAAGGAGAGGACACGTGAAGGAGAGGACACGAGAAGGAGAGGACACGAGAAGGAGAGGACACGTGAAGGAGAGGACACGAGAAGGAGAGGACACGTGAAGGAGAGGACACGAGAAGGAGAGGACACGAGAAGGAGAGGACACGAGACGGAGAGGACACGTGAAGGAGAGGACACGAGACGGAGAGGACACGAGACGGAGAGGACACGTGAAGGAGAGGACACGTGACGGAGAGGACACGAGAAGGAGAGGACACGTGAAGGAGAGGACACGAGAAGGAGAGGACACGAGACGGAGAGGACACGTGAAGGAGAGGACACGAGACGGAGAGGACACGTGAAGGAGAGGACACGAGACGGAGAGGACACGAGAAGGAGAGGACACGTGAAGGAGAGGACACGAGACGGAGAGGACACGAGACGGAGAGGACACGTGAAGGAGAGGACACGAGACGGAGAGGACACGAGACGGAGAGGACACGTGAAGGAGAGGACACGTGACGGAGAGGACACGAGAAGGAGAGGACACGTGAAGGAGAGGACACGAGAAGGAGAGGACACGAGAAGGAGAGGACACGTGAAGGAGAGGACACGAGAAGGAGAGGACACGTGAAGGAGAGGACACGTGGACCATGAACTCTCACCTGTTGAACAAAACAAACGCACCTGAACTCACCTGCAGGTGGGGGGGGGGGGGGAGACAATCACACAGGAAGTAGTTCCTCCTGCAGCAAGGACTCTGCATTCCCCCCTCCCCCCCCCCCCCTGCATGTCGTCTTTGTCTCCTCAGTGTGGATAACTTCTCAGGAGACGTTGTGGAGTGATCAGAAGCTGAAATATAACCAGAAGCAGTGAATGACTAATCGATGGTCGTGAGTTCAATGTTCCGATAACTGGAAATATTAGATAATATTAAAGTTTACTAAATAAAACAGTATTTTAATGAAAGTCAAAAATGATAAATATTCTGAGTTTTAGGGAAAACTAAGATTCTTATTCAGATTTGATTTTAAAATGACATCTTTATTGGTCGTCCGATAAAACGTCGTCTTTAATATCCGTCTTTATTCTCTGGACTTTACCGCACGACTGTGTTCACGTTAAACAGATGGTTCTCTGCTTTAAGACATCTCAGTGACTCCCCCAGGTCCCACCAGGTCTCCCCAGGACCCACCAGGTCTCCCCAGGACCCACCAGGTCTCACCAGGTCTCCCCAGGACCCACCAGGTCTCACCAGGTCTCCCCAGGACCCACCAGGTCTCCCCAGTACCCACCAGGTCTCCCCAGGTCCCACCAGGCCCCACCAGGTCTCACCAGGTCCCACCAGGTCCCACCAGGTCCAGGTCACACCAGGTCCCACCAGGTCTCACCAGTACCCACCAGGTCTCACCAGTACCCACCAGGTCTCACCATGTCTCACCGGGCCTCACCAGGTCCCACCAGGTCTCCCCAGGTCTCCCCAGGTCCCACCAGGTCTCACTAGGTCCCACCAGGTCTCACCAGGTCCCACCAGGTCTCCCCAGAACCCACCAGGTCTACCCAGGTCCCACCAGGTCTCCCCAGGTTCCACCAGGTCTCACCAGGTCCCACCAGGTCTCCCCAGAACCCACCAGGTCTCCCCAGGTCCCACCAGGTCTCCCCAGGTCCCACCAGCTCTCCCCAGGTCTCACCAGGTCCCACCAGGTCTCCCCAGGTCCCACCAGGTCTCACCAGGTCCCACCAGGTCTCCCCAGGTCCCCCCAGGTCTCATGTGTAAATGTTTAAATCTGTTTGACTGATAAACAGCTTCCAGTATTTCACGTTTGTTATTGAATCCTCTTTGTGTGGCGGGTCAACAGGAACCACCTGAACTGTCAGTGGGGATGAAGGGGGTGGGGATGAAGGGGGTGGGGGGGGGTCGGGATGAAGGGGGCGGGGGGGGGTGGGGGTGGGGATGAGGGGGCGGGGATGAAGGGGGTGGGGATGAGGGGGCGGGGATGAAGGGGGGGGTGGGGGTGGGGATGAGGGGGCGGGGATGAAGGGGGTGGGGATGAGGGGGCGGGGATGAAGGAGGTGGTGGGGGTGGGGATGAAGGGGGTGGGGATGAAGGGGGGGGTGGGGGCGGGGATGAAGGTGTTGAAATTTAGATTTTAATACGAAACTTCTGGAAAAACTGATGATTATTTTCTCTGTTTCCCTCGGTGTTAATTCATGACTTTAATTTCTCTCACTGAGTCGTTACAGGTAGATGCACACCTAGGTTTCTGATCATTATGGGATGTAATAGTCCAGGTGTTTCTGATCATTATGGGATGTAATAGTCCAGGTGGTTCTGATCATTATGGGATGTAATAGTCCAGGTGGTTCTGATCATTATGGGATGTAATAGTCCAGGTGTTTCTGATCATTATGGGATGTAATAGTCCAGGTGGTTCTGATCATTATGGGATGTAATAGTCCAGGTGTTTCTGATCATTATGGGATGTAATAGTCCAGGTGTTTCTGATCATTATGGGATGTAATAGTCCAGGTGGTTCTGATCATTATGGGATGTAATAGTCCAGGTGTTTCTGATCATTATGGGATGTAATAGTCCAGGTGGTTCTGATCATTATGGGATGTAATAGTCCAGGTGGTTCTGATCATTATGGGATGTAATAGTCCAGGTGTTTCTGATCATTATGGGATGTAATAGTCCAGGTGGTTCTGATCATTATGGGATGTAATAGTCCAGGTGTTTCTGATCATTATGGGATGTAATAGTCCAGGTGGTTCTGATCATTATGGGATGTAATAGTCCAGGTGTTTCTGATCATTATGGGATGTAATAGTCCAGGTGGTTCTGATCATTATGGGATGTAATAGTCCAGGTGTTTGTGTAACCCGGCTCACAGACTCCAGTCAGATAACTTCTCATGTAACGTCCCAACGTCTGGAGACTAATATGATTAAGGCTGTTCATTATATCCGTGCAGTACAGGTGAGGAGCATTTACCTACGGCAGGAAGCCCCGCCCCCTTCTCACCTGTGAACCAGTGACTGTGCTACCTGTAGTGTTAGCTCCTAGCTGAAGAAGTGTGTACCTGACGCTCCAATAAACACCTGTCTGCCTGAACAACAACAGAACATCTGGAGTTATCACTCATTCAAGTCTTCATCCCTAACGATGGAGGTAAGGTGTCATTTAAAGGGTGGTTTTTATTCTGTATGTATATTATAATATTAGTTTAAAGGGACTACCCCACACATCTACACACACACATCTATACACACACACACACACATCTACACACACATCTACACACACACACACATCTACACACACACACATCTACACACATACATCTATACACACACATCTACACACATACACACACAGTGGGACAAACAAGTATTCAGTCAGCCACCAATTGTGCAAGTCCTCCCACTTAAACAGATGAGAGGCCTGTAATGTTCATCCTAGGTACACTTCAACTATGAGAGACAGAATGGAAGAATCCAGGAAATCACATTGTAGGATTTTTAATGAATTTATTTGCACATTATGGTGGAAAATAAGTATTTGGTCAATAACAAAAGTTCATCTCGATACTTTGTTATATACCCTTTGTTGGCAATGACAGAGGTCAAACCATACTTGCCAACCCTCCCGATTTTCGCGGGAAACTCCCGATTTCATTGCCCTCTCTCGGTTTCCTCCCGGGGTCATATTTCTCCCGCATTTCTGACCAAATCAGATTTACTCACGACTGTTTCCACTCGGACTTTAATACAGCTACACCATTGTTTGGTTTCCATGGTAGCGCATCTCTTCAGTAGCGCGTGCAACTGAAAGTCTGAGAGGGTGAGGAAGATAGTCACAGAAAACAGAACAATCGACTACTCTACCCTCTGCTCACTCCTTTCCTGATACAGGTCCAGCCCACACATATGCTCCATCAAGGATGGTGCTACAGGCTGCAAGGCAGTGCACTTACAACTACAATAAGCATGTTAATGTTAATCGAGTACAGCTCCGGCAATTCCCCCCCCGCGGTGGTTTTGAAATGCTCCCGATTTCTGAGGTCTCAAGGTTGGCAAATATGGGTCAAACGTTTTCTGTAAGTCTTCACAAGGTTTTCACTGTTGCTGCTATTTTGGCCCATTCCTCCAATGCAGATCTCCTCTAGAGCAGTGATGTTTTGGGGCTGTCGCTGGGCAACACGGACTTTCAGCTCCCTCCAAAGATTTTCTATGGGGTTGAGATCTGGAGACTGGCTAGGCCACTCCAGGACCTTGAAATGCTTCTTACGAAGCCACTCCTTCGTTGCCCGGGCGGTGTGTTTGGGATCATTGTCATGCTGAAAGACCCAGCCACGTTTCATCTTCAATGCCCTTGCTGATGGAAGGAGGTTGTCACTCAAAATCTCACGATACATGGCCCCATTCATTCTTTCCTTTACACGGATCAGTCGTCCTGGTCCCTTTGCAGAAAAACAGCCCCAAAGCATGATGTTCCCACCCCCATGTTTCACAGTAGGTATGGTGTTCTTTGGAACTCAGCATTCTTTCTCCTCTGAACACGTCTAGCTGAGTTTTTACCAAAAAGTTCTATTTTGGTTTCATCTGACCATATGACATTCTCCCAATCCTCTTCTGGATCATCTAAATGCTCTCTAGCAAACTTCAGACGGGCCTGGACATGTACTGGCTTAAGCAGGGGGACACGTCTGGCACTGCAGGGTTTGAGTCCCTGGCGGCGTAGTGTGTTACTGATGGTAGCCTTTGTTACTTTGGTCCCAGCTCTCTGCAGGTCATTGACTAGGTCCCCCCGTGTGGTTCTGGGATCTTTGCTCACCGTTCTTGTGATCATTTTGACCCCACGGGGTGAGGATCTTGCGTGGAGCCCCAGATCGAGGGAGATTATCAGTGGTCTTGTATGTCTTCCATTTTCTAATAATTGCTCCCACAGTTGATTTCTTCACACCAAGCTGCTTACCTATTGCAGATTCAGTCTTCCCAGCCTGGTGCAGGTCTACCATTTTGTTTCTGGTGTCCTTTGATAGCTCTTTGGTCTTGGCCATAGTGGAGTTTGGAGTGTGACTGTTTGAGGTTGTGGACAGGTGTCTTTTATACTGATAACGAGTTCAAACAGGTGCCATTAATACAGTTAACGAGTGGAGGACAGAGGAGGCTCTTAAAGAAGAAGTTACAGGTCTGTGAGAGCCAGACATCTTGTTTGTTTGTAGGTGACCAAATACTTATTTTACAGAGGAATTTACCAATTCATTCATTAAAGATCCTACAATGTGATTTCCTGGATTCTTTCCCCCCATTCTGTCTCTCATCGTTGAAGTGTACCGAGGATGAACATTACAGGCCTCTCGTCTTTTTAAGTGGGAGAACTTGCACAATTGGTGGCTGACTAAATACTTTTTTGCCCCACTGTATACACACACACACACACATCTACACACACACACACACACATCTACACACATACACACACATCTACACACACACCAGTGGCGGGACGTTCGGGAGGAATCCCGATGGGCCGGTACCGAAGTGGGCCGGTCGGATAAGTCACTAGCGAGCAGGAGAAGGGACCAATAACACATTATTCACTATGAAAAACATGAAACAGACACATGTGAATACTGTGGTCATTATGAAACAGTGGAGCACATCTTTCTGCTATGGCCCAAATACCATCCATGACTGAAGGAAGCACTGAAGAGAAATCCAACAGAGTGACATAGTGGAGATTTAGAGTAGGGGTTCAGAGGGGGATGAAGCATTCAGAGTTTAGATTAACACCGTGCTGCTGATCCACACTCCGTCCAGAAGGTGGCGGTGAATGCACCTGAAGGCTGTTTGCCAACTGCCATAAAACAATAGAAGAAGAAAAATAAGAGCACCACCAGGGGGCAGGCTTTCATTTCCCCGGTGCAGAGTGACCCGGAAACACGTGAAGAAAACACTACGGTCCACATGTGGAGCTGCAGAGGAGCTGAGGAGCACAGAAATCACTTTATATCAAGAGGACGTTAATCTAGAGGACTATAATCAAGAGGACGTTAATCTAGAGGACTATAATCAAGAGGACGTTAATCAAGAGGACTATAATCAAGAGGACGTTAATCTAGAGGACTATAATCAAGAGGACGTTAATCAAGAGGACGTTAAAGCCGCAGGTCAGTTCCCTCTCCCTGCCCAGTAACACATGTAAATACAGCAGCTGGGGTTGGAGCTAAAGATCCATTAAAAGCATTACATCCACTGTAACGATTAGTCATGCCGGGATTTAAGCACCCACCCCCCCACCAAGGCAAGCATCCACCCAGCCAGGCAGGCACCCAGGCAGGCAGCCAGGCAGGCACCCACCCAGCCAGGCAGGCACCCAGTCAGGCAGGCAGGCAGGCACCCAGTCAGGCAGGCACCCACCCACCCAGCCAGGCAGGCACCCAGTCAGGCAGGCAGGCACCCAGTCAGGCACCCAGTCAGGCAGGCAGGCAGGCACCCAGTCAGGCAGGCAGGCACCCACCCAGCCAGGCAGGCACCCAGTCAGGCAGGCAGGCAGTCAGGCAGGCAGGCAGGCACCCAGTCAGGCAGGCAGGCAGGCACCCAGTCAGGCAGGCAGGCACCCACCCAGCCAGGCAGGCACCCAGTCAGGCAGGCAGGCACCCAGTCAGGCAGGCAGGCAGGCACCCAGTCAGGCAGGCAGGCAGGCACCCAGTCAGGCAGGCAGGCAGGCAGTCAGGCAGGCAGGCACCCAGTCAGGCAGGCAGGCACCCAGTCAGGCAGGCACCCACCCAGCCAGGCAGGCACCCAGTCAGGCAGGCAGGCACCCAGTCAGGCAGGCACCCAGTCAGGCAGGCAGGCACCCACCCAGCCAGGCAGGCACCCAGTCAGGCAGGCAGGCAGGCACCCAGTCAGGCAGGCAGGCACCCATCCAGCCAGGCAGGCAGGGGGACACTACCAGCTTCTCCTGGGGGTGTTGATGGGTGTATCGAGAACCGGGCCTGGTGTATCGTCACTATGTTCAGCCTCGCTGCTCGCAGTGAAAGCCCTGTGGCTATAGAGGCTATAGTGGCTATAGAGTGGCTATAGAGTGGCTATAGAGTGGCTATAGAGTGGCTATAGAGGCTATAGAGTGGCTATAGAGGCTATAGAGGCTATAGAGTGGCTATAGAGTGGCTATAGAGGCTATAGAGTGGCTATAGAGGCTATAGAGTGGCTATAGAGGCTATAGAGTGGCTATAGAGTGGCTATAGAGTGGCTATAGAGTGGCTATAGAGTGGCTATAGAGTGGCTATAGAGGCTATAGAGTGGCTATAGAGTGGCTATAGAGTGGCTATAGAGGCTATAGAGTGGCTATAGAGTGGCTATAGAGGCTATAGAGTGGCTATAGAGGCTATAGAGTGGCTATAGAGTGGCTATAGAGGCTATAGAGGCTATAGAGTGGCTATAGAGTGGCTATAGAGGCTATAGAGTGGCTATAGAGTGGCTATAGAGTGGCTATAGAGTGGCTATAGAGAGGCTATAGAGTGGCTATAGAGAGGCTATAGAGTGGCTATAGAGGCTATAGAGGCTATAGAGTGGCTATAGAGTGGCTATAGAGTGGCTATAGAGGCTATAGAGTGGCTATAGAGTGGCTATATAGAGGCTATAGAGTGGCTATAGTGGCTATAGTGGCTATAGAGTGGCTATAGAGTGGCTATATAGAGGCTATAGAGTGGCTATAGAGTGGCTATAGAGTGGCTATATAGAGGCTATAGAGTGGCTATAGTGGCTATAGTGGCTATAGAGTGGCTATAGAGTGGCTATAGAGTGGCTATAGAGGCTATAGAGTGGCTATATAGAGGCTATAGAGTGGCTATAGAGGCTATAGAGTGGCTATAGAGTGGCTATAGAGTGGCTATAGAGTGGCTATAGAGTGGCTATAGAGTGGCTATAGAGTGGCTATAGAGGCTATAGAGTGGCTATAGAGGCTATAGAGTGGCTATAGAGTGGCTATAGAGTGGCTATAGTGGCTAGAGTGGCTATAGAGTGGCTATAGAGTGGCTATAGAGTGGCTATAGAGGCTATAGAGTGGCTATAGAGGCTATAGAGTGGCTATAGAGTGGCTATATAGAGGCTATAGAGTGGCTATAGAGTGGCTATAGAGTGGCTATAGAGTGGCTATAGAGGCTATAGAGTGGCTATAGAGTGGCTATAGAGTGGCTATAGAGTGGCTATAGAGTGGCTATAGAGGCTATAGAGTGGCTATAGAGTGCTATAGAGTGGCTATAGAGTGGCTATAGAGGCTATAGAGTGGCTATAGAGTGGCTATAGTGGCTATAGAGTGGCTATAGAGTGGCTATATAGAGGCTATAGAGTGGCTATAGAGTGGCTATAGAGTGGCTATAGAGTGGCTATAGAGGCTATAGAGTGGCTATAGAGTGGCTATAGAGTGGCTATAGAGGCTATAGAGTGGCTATAGAGTGGCTATAGAGTGGCTATAGAGTGGCTATAGAGGCTATAGAGTGGCTATAGAGTGGCTATAGTGGCTATAGAGTGGCTATAGAGGCTATAGAGTGGCTATAGAGTGGCTATAGAGGCTATAGAGTGGCTATAGAGTGGCTATAGAGGGGCTATAGAGTGGCTAGAGGGGCTATAGAGTGGCTATAGAGTGGCTATAGAGTGGCTATAGAGTGGCTATAGAGGCTATAGAGTGGCTATAGAGTGGCTATAGAGGCTATAGAGTGGCTATAGAGGCTATAGAGTGGCTATAGAGTGGCTATAGAGGCTATAGAGTGGCTATAGAGTGGCTATAGAGGCTATAGAGTGGCTATAGAGTGGCTATAGAGTGGCTATAGAGTGGCTATAGAGGCTATAGAGTGGCTATAGAGTGGCTATAGAGGCTATAGAGAGGCTATAGAGAGGCTATAGAGTGGCTATAGAGGCTATAGAGTGGCTATAGAGTGGCTATAGAGGCTATAGAGTGGCTATAGAGGCTATAGAGGCTATAGAGTGGCTATAGAGTGGCTATAGAGTGGCTATAGAGGCTATAGAGTGGCTATAGAGTGGCTATAGAGGCTATAGAGTGGCTATAGAGTGGCTATAGAGTGGCTATAGAGTGGCTATAGAGGGGCTATAGAGTGGCTATAGAGTGGCTATAGAGTGGCTATAGAGTGGCTATAGAGAGGCTATAGAGTGGCTATAGAGGCTATAGAGTGGCTATAGAGTGGCTATAGAGTGGCTATAGAGTGGCTATAGAGTGGCTATAGAGTGGCTATAGAGGCTATAGAGTGGCTATAGAGGCTATAGAGTGGCTATAGAGGCTATAGAGTGGCTATAGAGGCTATAGAGGCTATAGAGTGGCTATAGAGGCTATAGAGTGGCTATAGAGTGGCTATAGAGTGGCTATAGAGTGGCTATAGAGGCTATAGAGAGGCTATAGAGTGGCTATAGAGTGGCTATAGAGTGGCTATAGAGTGGCTATAGAGTGGCTATAGAGTGGCTATAGAGTGGCTATAGAGGCTATAGAGGCTATAGAGTGGCTATAGAGTGGCTATAGAGGCTATAGAGGCTATAGAGGCTATAGAGAGGCTATAGAGTGGCTATAGAGGCTATAGAGTGGCTATAGAGGCTATAGAGTGGCTATAGAGTGGCTATAGAGTGGCTATAGAGTGGCTATAGAGTGGCTATAGAGTGGCTATAGAGTGGCTATAGAGTGGCTATAGAGTGGCTATAGAGTGGCTATAGAGTGGCTATAGAGTGGCTATAGAGTGGCTATAGAGTGGCTATAGAGTGGCTATAGAGGCTATAGAGAGGCTATAGAGTGGCTATAGAGTGGCTATAGAGTGGCTATAGAGGCTATAGAGGCTATAGAGTGGCTATAGAGGCTATATAGTGGCTATAGAGTGGCT
>JAPTMU010000408.1:0-5000 GCA_028583405.1 Pogonophryne albipinna | reverse complement strand
TAAAACGAATCTATTTGGTATCTATGCTGTGTGTGACCTCCCTGACTGCTGACCTCCCTGACTGCTGACCTCCCTGCCTGCTGACCTCCCTGCCTGCTGACCTCCCTGCCTGCTGACCTCCCTGCCTGCTGACCTCCCTGCCTGCTGACCTCCCTGCTGACCTCCCTGACTGCTGACCTCCCTGCCTGCTGACCTCCCTGCCTGCTGACCTCCCTGACTGCTGACCTCCCTGCCTGCTGACCTCCCTGCCTGCTGACCTCCCTGCCTGCTGACCTCCCTGCCTGCTGACCTCCCTGCCTGCTGACCTCCCTGCCTGCTGACCTCCCTGCCTGCTGACCTCCCTGCTGACCTCCCTGCCTGCTGACCTCCCTGCTGACCTCCCTGCCTGCTGACCTCCCTGCCTGCTGACCTCCCTGCCTGCTGACCTCCCTGCCTGCTGACCTCCCTGCCTGCTGACCTCCCTGACTGCTGACCTCCCTGCCTACACAACGTCTCTCAGTATATGTCTTATAATGTTTTTTATCGCCCCGTCCTCTGGAGTCTGTTTATATGCTCTCAGCTCTCCAGATTAACAACAGCATGAAAATAACCTGCGATGCTCCATGGCGGAGGCTACGGTAGAAATGGCCAGGATTTGCGTTTTTACCCAATCGTTGAACAGCATTCCCGTGCACGTGACTTGTTTACAGTTTATAATCGGTTTGAGTTTTTCTGTGTGAACCAGAGATGGAGCACTCGAGTCCTGGACTCGGACTCGAGTGCCGATTTTCGGGACTCGTGACTCGACTCGGACTCGTGACTCGACTCGGACTCGTGCACTGATTGACTCGACTCGGACTCGTGACTCGACTCGGACTCGTGACTCGACTCGGACTCGTGCACTGATTGACGCGACTCTGACTTGGACTCGTGAATTCTCGCGCACGATGACTCGGACTCGACGTGTACATTGACGCTCCGACTTGGACTCGGACTCGAGCGAGTTTTCTCTGGAGTCCGATGTCCTCTATCCAGGGTTCGTACGGGTGCTTGAAATCCTTGAAAATGCTTGAAATTTGACGTGGTGTTTTCAAGTTTAAGAAAGTGCTTGAATTTTGGGAATGGTGCTTGAAATTGAGATAAAGTGCTTGAAAATGTAAATGCTTTACTTTTACAATAAATTGCTGTCTGACTGAATAGTTCGCTTTTTAGATGAAAAGAAAAGAGTTGCTTCTTCTGCATGAAACAGCTGCACCTTCCCGCGCTATGCGCGCGACCTGCACGTGTTTGTGTTACGTGTGACCTGGGCATTCTGAGAGTGATAGATGACTGTGTGCGTTAGCTAGCAGAAGACAAATACAAGCCATGGCTAAGACGAGGGTCAAGCCCACGAGTAGCCTCCTTCAAAGTGTGCAACATAACGATGCGAGAGTCTGCGCTGACGAGCCACATGAAAGGTACGCCGTAGAGTATTTTAGATTAGGCTAACGTTAGCGAGCTGAATAGCGAACTCCATGAGGGATAATAATAATTGCAGGGGATCATTTCAGAGGAGCGTACCTATGTGATGTGCGTTACAGTCGCCATCCTGTGGTCTTCAGAGCACGAAGCTCTCACGGCATTTCGTGTTATAGTCACGAAATATAATCTATTGATTCGACACAGAGTGATTTTGAAAGCATTTCTACTGGGAGTATGTTTCGTGCCTAAACCACATGTGACTGCTCTATCGAAGTCACATCGACCCGAAGGGGGGGGGGGGGGGGGTGCGCGTGCGCACGTGTGTGCGTGTGTGCGTGTGTGTGGTTGGTTACATTAGTCCGTTCTCTGCTTGTAATTATGCCGAAGCTTCAAAGTTGTATTTATCTTCTGAATTTGCCGAAACAAGTTTAATATTCTGAAAGGAGACTCTTTTTTTAAATTAGCATAAAAGTTTAACATTGCGCAACTTTTGAAGCGAGCGAAGCAACGCTCCCACAATGCAGTTCGGCAAAGCGTGACGTCACCCCATTCAAAGTGAATGGGCAGAGGCTTGAGGCTTCAACGCACGCCGCCGTGTGGACGGGCCGTCAGTCTCTGAATATCTGCAGCATGACTGATGTGATGATCATTGTGTTCCTGCAGCTGAGGAGGAGGAGGAGGAGGAGGATGATGAGGATGAGCTGATGAGGAGGACGGGGGACTTCCTGGGGTCTTCAGAGCGTCTGCCCGGCAGCATCCTGAGGGTCAGCTGATCCATCAATACCAGGACATTATTATACATAAGGTGACGCTCGCCCTCAGATCCTCAGTGACGGTGTTCTGTTGTTCCAGATGAAGAAGTGTCTCCATGGCAACGCGGCTCGGCCCTCTGCAGACGCTCTGACCTCCGTGCAGTTCCACCCCAACGCTCAGGTCCTCATGACCGCCGGCCTCGACCAATCACTGAGCCTGTTCCAGGTCAGATACACACACCTTAACCACCACAGCAGAAATCTCTGCTGTGTGTGTGTGTGTGTGTGTGTGTGTGTGTGTGTGTGTGTGTGTGTGTGTGTGTGTGTGTGTGTGTGTGTGTGTGTGTGTGTGTGTGTGTGTGTGTGTGTGTGTGTGTGTGTGTGTGTGTGTGTGTGTGTGTGTGTGTGTGTGTGTGTGTGTGTGTGTGTGTGTGTGTGTGTGTGTGTGTGTGTGTGTGTGTGTGTGTGTGTGTGTGTGATCATGTGATGTGTGTGTGATCATGTGATGTGTGTGTGATCATGTGATGTGTGTGCAGGTGATCATGTGATGTGTGTGCAGGTGATCATGTGATGTGTGTGCAGGTGATCATGTGATGTGTGTGCAGGTGATCATGTGATGTGTGTGCAGGTGGACGGGAAGTCCAACCCTCAGATCCAGAGCATCCGTCTGGAGAAGTTTCCGGTCCACCGGGCTGCGTTCAGTCGGGACGGAGAGACGGTGATCGCCACCAGCCTGAGGAACAAGATGTTCTACCTGTACGACATGATGGAGGGGAAGGTGACACCTGTGACCTCAGTCAGAGGTACACACTCACACACGCGCACATGCACACACACATCACCTGCACACTCACACTCACCACCTTCACACACACATGCATACTCACATGCACACTCACACACATCACCTTCACACACACATACATCACCTTCACACACACATACATCACCTTCACACACACATGCACACTCACTCACATCACCTTCACACACACTCACACACACTCACACACACACACACTCACACACACTCACACACTCACACACACTCACATACACACTCACACACACACTCACACACACATCACCTGCACACTCACACTCACCACCTTCACACACACATGCACACTCACTCACATCACCTTCACACACACTCACACACACACACACACACACTCACACACACTCACATTCACACTCACACACACACTCACACACACATCACCTGCACACTCACACTCACCACCTTCACACACACATGCACACTCACATGCACACTCACACATGCACACACACTCACATGCACACACACACACTCACATGCACACACACACACACACACACACTCACATGCACACACACACACACACTCACACACACACACACTCACACACTCTCACACTCAGTCACACACACACTCTCATCACACACACACATACACACACTCACACACATCACCTGCACACTCACACGCACACTCACACGCACACGCACACTCACACACATCACCTGCACACTCACACTCACACACACATGCACACTCACACACACTCACACACACTCACATGCGCACACACACACTCACATGCACACACTCACTCACACACACACTCACACACTCACACTCAGTCACACACACACTCTCATCACACACACACACTCACTTAGTGTCTCTAACAAGAGATGTGTGTCTCAGGTCTGAACGAGGCGAGAGTGAAGGAGTTCTCCGTGTGTCCTGAAGGAGGCGCTCTGCTGCTGAGCGGGACCCGGGGCTACCTGCACCTGCTCACTCTGAAGGTGAGCTCTTCTTCTTCTCTTCACATTACAGACCAATCAGCAGTGTAATAACTCGTCATGTGACCTGTAGACCAGGGAGGTGGTGAGCAGTATGAAGATCAACGGGGAGGTCGTCGGGGTCGCCTTCTCTCCCGACGGCAGCAAGGTGTTCGCCAACTCAGGTGAGATGTGCAACCAGGTGTCAATCAATCAATCAACCAACCAACCAATCAATCAACAACTGTATTAATCCTGCAAGCAGCAATAGGTTATGCTTAGCTTCTGTCATGAACCCAGGCAGGACGATACACACAGATATACACACACAGATACACACACAGATACACACACAGATACACACACAGAGACACACACAGAGATACACACAGAGATACACACAGAGATACACACACAGATACACACACAGATACACACACAGATACACACACAGATACACACACAGAGACACACACAGAGATACACACAGAGACACACACAGAGATACACACAGAGATACACACAGAGATACACACAGAGATACACACAGAGATACACACAGAGATACACACAGAGATACACACAGATTACATTACATTGCATTTAGCTGAGGCTTTTATCCAAAGCGACTCACAGTCAGTGCGTTCGACCAGGAAGACACAACCTTGAAGAAAACAGAATCATAAAGTACATCAGGTTTCATAGAGCCAAACATTTCAAGTGCTTCTCAACTGGCTTTAGGTAAGCCAGTCCTTTGTTAGTATATAAGTGCTTTGTTAATAGTTCTATTGCTCGAAGTGGAGTCGAAAGAGATTAGTTTTCAGTCTGGAAGGTGTGTAAGCTTTCTGCTGTCCTGATGTCAATGGGAGCTCATTCCACCATCTTGGAGCCAGGATAGCAAACCCACGTGTTTCTGCTGATGGGAACTTGGGTCCCCATCGCAGCGAGGGTGCAGCGAGTCGTTTGGCTGATGCAGAGCGGAGTGCACGTGCTGGGGTGTACGGTTTAACCATGTCCTGGATGTAGGAAGGGCCA
>JAPTMU010000407.1:20000-145977 GCA_028583405.1 Pogonophryne albipinna | reverse complement strand
TACCTAAGTGTGAGTGTGGCAGGGTGCAATCTTACCTTTGAAGCAGGAGAGGAGAGCGCAGATGTCTTTTAAGTTGTCCCAGTCCAAAAGGTAGGATCAGTTTATTTGAAGAAAAATAGGTCCAAACTAATACAGGGTTTCTACCTTCTCTCTTTACAACATTATAATCATACTAAATCTATCATGCTGTGATCATGTTCTAATATGAAACTTTAATTCACAGTTTTACATTTATTACACTAAATTGTAATCATAACTGCCCAATTCAGTTGTGATTTTTAAATCTCCCGATAGAATTTAGAGGCATTTCCTCATAAAAGACCGGTGATAATAAAAAGCACATTCAAACTTTCATTCACCAAATCAATTCACATCAATCCCATACCTTTATTCCGACAGGTGACGGGAATAACATTCAAAAACACACACCTATCCGCAGGAATTCGGAGGAAGTTTCCTCACAGAAGGCGGGCCTAACCTTCACAAACACATCAAATCATTCCACTCATTCAACCCAGAAATTCACTCCGCATTCAACAAAGAAATTTGAGAGATATTTACCAAGTTTGAGAGAACCTTACCGGGAGCAAAACACCAGCTCTCAGGGAGAGAGCTTTACCGGGAGAGAGTATACCAGGGGAACCCCCCCCCCCCCCTCTCCGCCAGTGTCTTCATGCTCAACAACAGGATATAGAAACCTAAAGACACCTCCTCCACACCCATATGTGTGGAAACTGGGCATGGCCTCTGATGTACAGGACTGGACATGACCAGACATATTCTATGGCTATGGCATAAGACACACCTTCCCATGTTTGTGTAAAAAGGTCATGACCCCTACTCTGCAGGACTTGCAAAATATTATTCTCGGCTATGACATAACCACCTTTTTGAGGCCTCAGTTCTTTTTCACTAAGTCCGGAGCCCCCCTCCCTGTTTACTGCTGTGAGGGGAGAGGGAAGACACTGCCTCTCCCTTATCAGTGACACTCATAAACCATTATAGGCCAAACACTCAACTTAACAAACCACTTGGTTTATACTGTAAATATAAGAAAATCATAAAATATGAAGCATTTTCATTTTGGGTTATACAAGAATATAATTGACTATATTTGATTATAACTAACTTTCGTTTTAATTATTTAACCTAATATGGAGATCTCAACACTACCCTGCAGTATACAAAGTCCTTCAAACTAGCTGCACCTTCACCAGCTTTGAGAACACTTTCATGATCAATCATTATAAAACATATCATATATATTATTCTGAAATGGACCAATCTGCACAACGACTACTTTCACTGTCTTTCACTATATTTTGATGAGAATACTTTTATACTTTCACTTGAGGAACATTTTGAATGCAGGACTTTTACTGTAACAGAATATTCCTACACTCTGAGTACTTCTACTTTTACTCAAATACAAGATCTGAGTACTTCTACTTTTACTCAAGTACAAGATCTGAGTACTTCTACTTTTACTCAAGTACAAGATCTGAGTACTTCTACTTTTACTCAAGTACAAGATCTGAGTACTTCTACTTTTACTCAAGTACAAGATCTGAGTACTTCTACTTTTACTCAAGTACAAGATCTGAGTACTTCTACTTTTACTCAAGTACTAGATCTGAGTACTTCTACTTTTACTCAAGTACAAGACCTGAGTGTTTCCTCCCTCTCACCTGTGTTTCCTCTCTCTCACCTGTGTTTCCTCTCTCTCTCACCTGTGTTTCCTCTCTCTCACCTGTGTTTCCTCTCTCTCACCTGTGTTTCCTCCCTCTCACCTGTGTTTCCTCTCTCTCTCACCTGTGTTTCCTCCCTCTCACCTGTGTTTCCTCTCTCTCACCTGTGTTTCCTCCCTCTCACCTGTGTTTCCTCTCTCTCACCTGTGTTTCCTCTCTCTCACCTGTGTTTCCTCTGTTTCCTCTCTCTCACCTGTGTTTCCTCCCTCTCACCTGTGTTTCCTCTCTCTCACCTGTGTTTCCTCTCTCTCCTGTGTTTCCTCCCTCTCACCTGTGTTTCCTCTGTTTCCTCTCTCTCACCTGTGTTTCCTCTCTCTCACCTGTGTTTCCTCCCTCTCTCTCACCTCTGTTTCCTCTCTCTCATCTGTGTTTCCTCTGTTTCCTCTCTCTCACCTGTGTTTCCTCTCTCTCACCTGTGTTTCCTCCCTCTCACCTGTGTTTCCTCTGTTTCCTCTCTCTCACCTGTGTTTCCTCTCTCTCACCTGTGTTTCCTCCCTCTCTCTCACCTCTGTTTCCTCTCTCTCATCTGTGTTTCCTCTGTTTCCTCTCTCTCACCTGTGTTTCCTCTCTCTCACCTGTGTTTCCTCCCTCTCACCTGTGTTTCCTCCCTCTCTCTCACCTCTGTTTCCTCTCTCTCACCTGTGTTTCCTCCCTCTCACCTGTGTTTCCTCTCTCTCACCTGTGTTTCCTCTCTCTCACCTGTGTTTCCTCTCTCTCACCTGTGTTTCCTCCCTCTCACCTGTGTTTCCTCCCTCTCACCTGTGTTTCCCCCCTCTCTCTCACCTCTGTTTCCTCTCTCTCACCTGTGTTTCCTCCCTCTCACCTGTGTTTCCTCTCTCTCACCTGTGTTTCCTCTCCCTCTCACCTGTGTTTCCTCTCTCTCACCTGTGTTTCCTCTCTCTCACCTGTGTTTCCTCTCTCTCACCTATGTTTCCTCCCTCTCACCTGTGTTTCCTCTCTCTCTCACCTGTGTTTCCTCCCTCTCACCTGTGTTTCCTCTCTCTCACCTGTGTTTCCTCTCTCTCACCTGTGTTTCCTCCCTCTCTCTCACCTGTGTTTCCTCCCTCTCACCTGTGTTTCCTCTCTCTCACCTGTGTTTCCTCCCTCTCACCTGTGTTTCCTCTGTTTCCTCTCTCTCACCTGTGTTTCCTCTCTCTCACCTGTGTTTCCTCCCTCTCTCTCACCTCTGTTTCCTCTCTCTCACTTGTGTTTCCTCTGTTTCCTCTCTCTCACCTGTGTTTCCTCCCTCTCACCTGTGTTTCCTCCCTCTCTCTCACCTGTGTTTCCTCCCTCTCACCTGTGTTTCCTCCCTCTCTCTCACCTGTGTTTCCTCCCTCTCACCTGTGTTTCCTCTCCCTCTCACCTGTGTTTCCTCTCTCTCACCTGTGTTTCCTCTCCCTCTCACCTGTGTTTCCTCTCTCTCACCTGTGTTTCCTCTCCCTCTCACCTGTGTTTCCTCTCTCTCTCACCTGTGTTTCCTCTCTCTCACCTCTGTTTCCTCTCTCTCACCTGTGTTTCCTCTCTCTCTCACCTGTGTTTCCTCTCTCTCCCTCTCACCTGTGTTTCCTCTCCCTCTCACCTGTGTTTCCTCCCTCTCTCTCACCTCTGTTTCCTCCCTCTCACCTGTGTTTCCTCCCTCTCTCTCACCTCTGTTTCCTCTCTCTCACCTGTGTTTCCTCCCTCTCACCTGTGTTTCCTCTCTCTCACCTGTGTTTCCTCCCTCTCACCTGTGTTTCCTCTCTCTCACCTGTGTTTCCTCTCTCTCACCTGTGTTTCCTCCCTCTCACCTGTGTTTCCTCTCTCTCACCTGTGTTTCCTCTCTCTCTCTCACCTGTGTTTCCTCTCTCTCACCTGTGTTTCCTCTCTCTCTCACCTGTGTTTCCTCTCTCTCACCTGTGTTTCCTCTCTCTCACCTGTGTTTCCTCTCTCTCTCTCACCTGTGTTTCCTCTCTCTCACCTGTGTTTCCTCTCTCTCTCACCTGTGTTTCCTCTCTCTCTCTCTCCTCTGTTTCCTCTCTCTCACCTGTGTTTCCTCCCTCTCACCTGTGTTTCCTCTCTCTCACCTGTGTTTCCTCTCTCTCTCACCTGTGTTTCCCCTCTCTCTTACCTGTGTTTCCTCCCTCTCACCTGTGTTTCCTCTCTCTCACCTGTGTTTCCTCCCTCTCACCTGTGTTTCCTCTCTCTCACCTGTGTTTCCTCTCTCTCTCTCACCTGTGTTTCCTCTCTCTCACCTGTGTTTCCTCTCTCTCTCACCTGTGTTTCCTCTCTCTCACCTGTGTTTCCTCTCTCTCACCTGTGTTTCCTCTCTCTCTCTCACCTGTGTTTCCTCTCTCTCACCTGTGTTTCCTCTCTCTCTCACCTGTGTTTCCTCTCTCTCTCTCTCCTCTGTTTCCTCTCTCTCACCTGTGTTTCCTCCCTCTCACCTGTGTTTCCTCTCTCTCACCTGTGTTTCCTCTCTCTCTCACCTGTGTTTCCCCTCTCTCTTACCTGTGTTTCCTCCCTCTCACCTGTGTTTCCTCTCTCTTACCTGTGTTTCCTCCCTCTCACCTGTGTTTCCTCTCTCTCACACCTGTGTTTCCTCTCTCTCTCACCTGTGTTTCCTCTCTCTCTCACCTGTGTTTCCTCTCTCTCACCTGTGTTTCCTCTCTCTCTAACCTGTGTTTCCTCTCTCTCACCTGTGTTTCCTCTCTCTCACTCTCACCTGTGTTTCCTCTGTTTCCTCTCTCTCACCTGTGTTTCCTCTGTTTCCTCTCTCTCACCTGTGTTTCCTCCCTCTCACCTGTGTTTCCTCTCTCTCACCTGTGTTTCCTCTCTCTCACCTGTGTTTCCTCTCTCTCTCTCTCTCTCTCACCTGTGTTTCCTCCCTCTCACCTGTGTTTCCTCTCTCTCTCACCTGTGTTTCCTCTCTCTCTCACCTGTGTTTCCTCTCTCTCACCTGTGTTTCCTCTCTCTCTAACCTGTGTTTCCTCTCTCTCACCTGTGTTTCCTCTCTCTCACTCTCACCTGTGTTTCCTCTGTTTCCTCTCTCTCACCTGTGTTTCCTCTGTTTCTTCTCTCTCACCTGTGTTTCCTCCCTCTCACCTGTGTTTCCTCTCTCTCACCTGTGTTTCCTCTCTCTCACCTGTGTTTCCTCTCTCTCTCTCTCTCTCTCTCACCTGTGTTTCCTCCCTCTCACCTGTGTTTCCTCCCTGCAGAATGCCACGCTCTGTGTCACCCTAAATGCTCGCCCTGCCTCCCCTCCACCTGTGGGATGTCCAGTGACTGTTCCCTTCACCTGACTGAGGGTCTGTGTCGGGACAAAGGCAGCTCCCCCGCCCTGAAGGAGGGGCACATGCACCTGGAGGGCTGGATGAAGACGCCCAGGTCAGTACCGACACAATAATACTATTTATATATATGTATTTATTTATTCAAGAAGGGTCAATGTACATTTATTAGCATTTACTCCTTCATGTAAATGTGCCAGATTTAACTTAAAGGCTTGTTTACATCTGCAGTCTCAGGCAGGGTGAGGGCAAAGGTAAACAAGAGCCCTCAGATGAAAACACATGAGAACAATTACACTCAAAGCTCTCATTGAAGCACACATCAAAAGCTCATGTATACAAACCCATAACCCAGAGGTGGGAGAAGTACTCACATCTGGTACTTGAGTAATAGTAGAAGTACTCAGATCTTGTACTTGAGTAAAAGTAGAAGTACTCACATCTGGTACTTGAGTAAAAGTAGAAGTACTCACATCTGGTACTTGAGTAAAAGTGGAAGTACTCACATCTGGTACTTGAGCACAAGTAGAAGTACTCAGATTGTGTACTTGAGTAAAAGTAAAAGTACTCAGATCGTGTTCTTGAGTAAAATTAGATGTACTCAGATATTGTACTTGAGTAAAAGTAGAAGTACTCAGATCGTGTACTTGAGTAAAAGTAAAAGTACTCAGATCGTGTTCTTGAGTAAAATTAGAAGTACTCAGATATTGTACTTGAGTAAAAGTAGAACTACTCAGATCGTGTACTTGAGTAACAGTAGAAGTACTCAGATATTGTATTTGAGTAAAAGTAGAAGTACTCAGATCTTGTACTTGAGTAAAAGCAGAATTACTCAGATTGTGTACTTGAGTAAAAGTGGAAGTACTCAGATCTTGTACTTGAGTAAAAGTGGAAGTACTCATATCTTGTTCTTGAGTAAAAGTAGAAGTACTCAGATGTTGTTCTTCAGTAAAAGTAGAAGTACTCAGATGTTGTTCTTGAGTAAAAGTAGAAGTACTCAGATCTTGTACTTGAGTAAACGTAGAAGTACTCAGATCTGGTACTTGAGTAAAAGTAGAAGTACTCAGATCTTGTACTCTAGTAAAAGTAGAAGTACCAGAGTGTAGGAATACTCTGTTACAGTAAAAGTCCTGCATTCAAAATGTTCCTCAAGTAAAAGTAGAAGTACTCAGGTCTTGTACTTGAGTAAAAGTCGAAGTACTCAGGTCTTGTACTTGAGTAAAAGTAGAAGTACTCAGATCTTGTACTTGAGTAAAAGTAGAAGTACTCAGGTCTTGTACTTGAGTCAAAGTAGAAGTACCAGAGTGTAGGAATACTCTGTTACAGTAAAAGTCCTGCATTCAAAATGTTCCTCAAGTGAAAGTAGAAAAGTATTCTCATCAAAATATAGTGAAAGACAGTAAAAGTAGTCGTTGTGCAGATTGGTCCATTTCAGAATAATATATATGATATGTTTTATAATGATTGATCATGAAAGTGTTCCCAAAGCTATTAAAGGTCAAAATTGTACTTAAGTACGGTACTTGAGTAAATGTACTTAGTTACTTTACACCACTGCCATAAACACACTACACATATCTATATTAACTTCAGTTTGACTGTTGGGATGCAAACGATGCACGGGGGTTATTTTGTCTTTTTAACTTTTTATAAGTATTTGTGCTGAACGGATGTAAATTAGCATTTTTGCTAACTGCATTTTTACATCACTTACTTGACAGTTATGTTCTCTAAGTTGCACTGTCCTTATCAAGTAAACAAACAAAAAGAATGCTACAGTTTTAAACATCACATGACAACACAAAGCTGATCATTTGTTAGTAGGTAACACACATGTGAATCAGGGCCAATGAAGTCATGTTTAGTCACATCACCTGGGTTTAAAGTCTACTTCCATGTGTTGGTAACATTCCCCTTCTTCTCTCCTCTCTCTCTTTCTCTCCGCTGTTTGTTGCTTCTTCATCGTGCCATCAGTGATTTATGCTTCAATGCTTTGCAGTAACGCGGTTTAAGTATTTATTTAAACAAGGACCATGCATACAAATACATAAATCTCAGAAACGAGAAGAGATGTTTTATGCCAGATGTTAGCTAATAGCTCTAACAATCAACAAACACTAAAAACATTGCATAATCTCTATCACTCAAACAATTATGAAACAAGATTAAAGTACAGGTCAATAAAATAGTACATATACAGTTAAAATATAATATTACATTACATTTCATTTGAAAAACTCTGATTACAGTGTCATTAATGTCGGCATGACTGGTTGCTTAATATACATTGTTTTGCACCGTGAGAGAAAGTCTTAATGTGTGTGTTCGCAGGAATGGGAAGCGAGGCCAGGGCTGGGAGAGGAAGTACATGATCCTGGACGGGACCAAAGTGTCCGTCTACGAGATCGAGCCCAGAGAAGGTGGATCATGATGTTACCTTTTTTTATTCGCATCTCACACTTTAAGATGTTTTTTTTTTTAACGTGTATTCATGTTCATGTACCTGTGTTATTCATGTTTTATTATCTTTGCTGTTTAATGTGCCTAATGTGTGTTTCCGCTGCACTATTTCTTAATGATCTTAATGTGTTTCATTATGGGCAACAATTATAGCTCTTCTCAGAATGACTAACTTTTGAGAAAATGACCTTTTCAATAAAAAATCTGAATTCTGACCTTATATTTAAACAAAGAATCAAAGTTACCTAACCTTTCAAAAAACACTTTTTAACGATGACTGATTATGAGCTAAAATATTACCTAAAACAAAAAACCCAGTAATCACTTTTTAAAATATTCACTAATAAAAAAAGTGACCTTAAAGTACCTTTGAAAAATGCCTTCACTTCTGTAAAGCACTTTGAATTGCCTTGTGTTGAAAGATGCTATGTATAAATAAACGTGCCTACAAAGCAGACCAGTTTCCACTCATCAGATGCTGCCTGTAGTTATACGCTTCCTCTGTGTGTGTGTGTGTGTGTGTGTGTGTGTGTGTGTGTGTGTGTGTGTGTGTGTGTGTGTGTGTGTGTGTGTGTGTGTGTGTGTGTGTGTGTGTGTGTGTGTGTGTGTGTGTGTGTGTGTGTGTGTGTGTGTGTGTGTGTGTGTGTGTGTGTGTGTGTGTGTGTGTGTGTGTGTGTGTGTGTGTGTGTGTGTGTGTGTGTTTCAGATTCAGTGAAGCCTCTGGAGGAGTTTGACCTGTGTCTGACGGATGGAGAGGTGGTGGTCCATGGAGCTGTGGGGGCTTCAGAGCTACCCAACACCTCCAAGTCAGGTATAAGCAGAGATGGCAAAAGTACACACATCCTTTACTCAAGTAGAAGTACAGATACTCGTGTTTAAAAATACTCTGGTAAAAGTACTGACTAAACTTCTTTACTTGAGTAAAAGTAAAGAAGTATGGGCTTCGAAATGTACTTAAGTAAAAAGTACCCATAACTTGAGTTTGAGTCGTCGAGAGGCTAAGCTTGGCTTTATACTGCGACGCCTTTTCAATGAGAAAGTCTGTACTGAAGTAAGATAGGTTGAAGATATTTAATAACCAAAATCAAAACACACAATAACTCAGAGGGACGAAAAACGGTCCACAGAAAAAATGTCAGCACAAGCTCACCCTCTGTCATCCGCCCCCCGTCATGAAACAGGTGACATAAATACACAAACCTCACCCGTGTGGCGATTGCCGGAAGTGCAAATAAAAGTGATACAAACAAATAATAATACAAATAATAAACTCAATGCTAAGTAGCATTTTGGCTCCTACAATAATAATAGATGACATTTGTATAGCGCCTTTTAAGAGACCCAAGGCCGCTTTACACGGTGAGCAAACAAACAAACAAACAAGAGGGGCAAATAATAAAGTACAAATGAAATGAATAGCAGTGGGAGTGGAAGCAGGGAGACTGTGATGGGGTAGGGGTCAAAGGCCATGGAGAACAGGTGAGTTAGGTAACCCCCGTCTCCTGATGACCTCATGTGACCCCTCTGGTGTTCGAGCCTGTGTTCACTTAGTGTCTGTTTAAACTGTTCCAATGAGGATAGGGTGCATGCAGTCGACTAAAAGCTCTGCACCTGCTCCAGCTATTCTTTTTACAGCCCCTCTGAAGCGCTCCTACTTTGTGTGTTGTTGCACCTAACTTGTTCTTTCTGAGCACTTGCTGCCGCTCCAACTGCTTCGAGTTATAATATTGTAGCTCTTCAGTGAAACGCCGGAGACGTCACAGCAGGCATGAAGGACAAACTTGTTTTGCCAGATAACAATGATCCAAACAAAAAACCAAAAGCTTTTAATAGATATCATCCGGACCCCGCATGTGGCTGCCGCTCAGTGTTGTACTTTGATATGTACAACATGTATGAGTGTGTGACCTTTAATCTCCGTACTCCGATTGTCCTCCTCGCTCTATGGCAGTCAGACTGAGCGGCGACCAGCTGTTCAATACAAAGTGTGAGAGAAAGCATCATCCATTTAGTTTTAATAGTAAACAAACGGAGGTATAGTAGCTCCAACAGATGATGAGATACAAGGGAGTGATGCTGGTTTATCACATTGTCCAGAATTTGTTCTCTTTGTTACGAGAAAAAGCAGAGGGAGAGTTTTCCTGATGAAATGCTGGGAGGAAACGGCCCAGCGCCTTTCCACTCAAAAACAAAGGCTCTTATGTTGACTCAGGGTCTTATCGGCAGAGAAGGCAAAAGTACACACATCCTTTACTCAAGTAGAAGTACAGATACTCGTGTTTAAAGATACTCTGGTGAAAGTAGAAGTACTGACTAAACTTCTTTACTCAAGTCAAAGTAAAGAGGCTTTGAAGTGTACTTCAGTAAAAAGTACCCATAACTAGCAGCTGTTTTAAAGAGTACCTGACCTCCCTTTATATTAATAGAACAATAATGTCATTGTTAGCTAATGAATGTTTCCATGCTGAACAACGGCAACATGACAACGTTTCCATTGGTCCCTCTTCTTTAGAGAAGACCAGGAAATGATGGATACACGGATCGTGTTCAAATCAATAGGCACGCAATGACTCTAAAGAATAATGATCACGCCACCAAACACACATTCAGACTAAAGGAACCAGCTGTTTGGGAAATGAGAGAAGTAGAAAGTACAAGTATTTGGGTTCAACATGTAAGAAGTAGAAAGTACAGGTATTTGGGTTCAACATGTGAGAAGTAGAAAGTACAGGTATTTGAGTTCAACATGTAAGAAGTAGAAAGTACAGCTATTTGAGTTCAACATGTAAGAAGTAGAAAGTACAGGTATTTGTGTTCAACATGTAAGAAGTAGAAAGTACAGGTATTTGGGTTCAACATGTAAGAAGTAGAAAGTACAGGTATTTGTGTTCAACATGTAAGAAGTAGAAAGTACAGGTATTTGAGTTCAACATGTAAGAAGTAGAAAGTACAGGTATTTGAGTTCAACATGTAAGAAGTAGAAAGTACAGGTATTTGAGTTCAACATGTAAGAAGTAGAAAGTACAGGTATTTGAGTTCAACATGTAAGAAGTAGAAAGTACAGGTATTTGGGTTCAACATGTAAGAAGTAGAAAGTACAGGTATTTGGGTTCAACATGTAAGAAGTAGAAAGTACAGGTATTTGGGTTCAACATGTAAGAAGTAGAAAGTACAGGTATTTGGGTTCAACATGTAAGAAGTAGAAAGTACAGGTATTTGTGTTCAACATGAGAGAAGTAGAAAGTACAAGTATTTGGGTTCAACATGTAAGAAGTAGTAAGTTGAGGTATTTGTGTTCAACATGTAAGAGGTAGAAAGTACAGGTATTTGTGTTCAACATGTAAGAAGTAGAAAGTTCAGGTATTTGTGTTCAACAGGTAAGAAGTAGAAAGTACAGGTATTTGGGTTCAACATGTAAGAAGTAGAAAGTACAGGTATTTGGGTTCAACATGTAAGAAGTAGAAAGTACAGGTATTTGTGTTCAACATGTAAGAAGTAGAAAGTACAGGTATTTGTGTTCAACATGTAAGAAGTAGAAAGTACAGGTATTTGGGTTCAACATGTAAGAAGTAGAAATTACAGGTATTTGTGTTCAACATGTAAGAAGTAGAAAGTACAGGTATTTGGGTTCAACATGTAAGAAGTAGAAAGTACAGGTATTTGGGTTCAACATGTAAGAAGTAGAAAGTACAGGTATTTGAGTTCAACATGTAAGAAGTAGAAAGTACAGGTATTTGAGTTCAACATGTAAGAAGTAGAAAGTACAGGTATTTGGGTTCAACATGTAAGAAGTAGAAAGTACAGGTATTTGGGTTCAACATGTAAGAAGTAGAAAGTACAGGTATTTGGGTTCAACATGTAAGAAGTAGAAAGTACAGGTATTTGGGTTCAACATGTAAGAAGTAGAAAGTACAGGTATTTGTGTTCAACATGAGAGAAGTAGAAAGTACAAGTATTTGGGTTCAACATGTAAGAAGTAGTAAGTTGAGGTATTTGTGTTCAACATGTAAGAGGTAGAAAGTACAGGTATTTGTGTTCAACATGTAAGAAGTAGAAAGTACAGGTATTTGTGTTCAACATGTAAGAAGTAGAAAGTACAGGTATTTGGGTTCAACATGTAAGAAGTAGAAATTACAGGTATTTGTGTTCAACATGTAAGAAGTAAAAAGTACAGGTATTTGAGTTCAACATGTAAGAAGTAGAAAGTACAGGTATTTGGGTTCAACATGTAAGAAGTAGAAAGTACAGGTATTTGGGTTCAACATGTAAGAAGTAGAAAGTACAGGTATTTGAGTTCAACATGTAAGAAGTAGAAAGTACAGGTATTTGGGTTCAACATGTAAGAAGTAGAAAGTACAGGTATTTGTGTTCAACATGTAAGAAGTAGAAAGTACAGGTATTTGTGTTCAACATGTAAGAGGTAGAAAGTACAGGTATTTGTGTTCAACATGTAAGAAGTAGAAAGTACAGGTATTTGTGTTCAACATGTAAGAAGTAGAAAGTACAGGTATTTGGGTTCAACATGTAAGAAGTAGAAAGTACAGGTATTTGTGTTCAACATGTAAGAAGTAGAAAGTACATGGTATTTGTGTTCAACATGTAAGAAGTGAAAGTACAGGTATTTGAGTTCAACATGTGAGAAGTGAAAGTACAGGTATTTGTGTTCAACATGTAAGAAGTGAAAGTACAGGTATTTGTGTTCAACATGTAAGAAGTGAAAGTACAGGTATTTGTGTTCAACATGTGAGAAGTAGAAAGTACAGGTATTTGGGTTCAAAATGTAAGAAGTGAAAGTAAAAAGTCGGAGTAGAGTAAAGTACTGATACCAGAAAAATATGCTTGAGTACAGTAACAAAGTATTTGTACTCCACTACTTCCCACCTCTGGATATATCTATAAACACAGGCTACCACAGCATTTTGGCTCAAGTGGTGTTTCCTGTTGTTCAGACGTCTCCTACGTGCTGAAGCTGGAGTCTCGCTGTCACCCCCCCTGCTGGCCGGGACAGTCCATCTACTTCATGGCTCCCAGTTTCCCCGATAAGCAGCGCTGGGTGGCGGTGATGGAGTCGGTGGTTTCTGCAGGAAGAGCATCACGAGAGAAGGCCGAGGCCGACGCAGTGAGTATCTCCGGAGCTGATAAATAACCTGTTGGAAAAGTCTCACTGGTCCCCGTCTTGAGCTTCAGTCTCAGGATCCATGTATCTGTGATCCTCTCCAGAAGGGAAGTAGTCATCACATACAGAGACTAGTTCCTGAACAGTGTCCTTCACATGCTGATATCCAAGAGAGGGAGTTACACAGTCACAAGATGGAGGAATAGAAAGCAGTCTTCAATGTTTACTTCAGATTAGCTCCACGTCAGAAATGAGCATGCTTGTCCTATGTCTCTCTCCATAGAGGCTGAATCATCATGTTAATCACATAGCTATCATATGCCTCAAACAGTCCTGATGCTCTTCTAGGTAATCACACATCCTGTCATGTTCACAGCTACAGTTGGGATACCTTTGTTATCATGTTACTCTCATACTGGAAGAGGACATTCAGGCCCCGTCCACACGGAGACGAAACGGGTGTTATCCGCTATAGTTCTTTATCGTACGGACGGTTCGTCCACACGAGGCCGTAACGGAACCGCGGAAACGGAGCCCTCAAACGATAACGCATCCCAAAGTGGGAAGGTCTGGTAACGTAACGCTTGCGGCACTGTGTGTACGCCCTAAACGATCATAGCCCCGCCTCTCCCCACCTCTCCTGTACACCCCCGCGTCACCCGCTGATGCGTTTCGCCAACCAGGCAACCATGGCAACCATGCTCGGGGGGTCTTATTCGCTGTATTTTGTGGCCGAAGTACAGCGCCACTTACAGGCCCGGCATATACAGCGCCTCCAGCAGGTCGAGCGGACACGTGTGGACGAACACGTTTCTTGTGCCGATTCCGTGTGGACGGAAGACTTTTTTGATTTTGACCTCGGTTCGTTTCCGTCTCCGTGTGGACGGGGACTTAGTATTTTCCCAACATAACCCGTCTAATAAAACGTTCTAAGGCTGTTTAACTGTGTGGAGGCTTTACTGAGCTGAGGATACTGTATGAGGGCTGGACGATGTGGAAGAAATAACTAATTGCAATTATTTTTGAAGCTAATTTAAAAAATAAATCTGGGTATTATAGTCTTGAACTAAACGTGAATTTATGTTTAGGACTTCTGAGAAAAAGTCAAAATTCTGCAAAAAAATCTGAATTCTGTCGAAGATTTTAGAATTCTGAGACAAAAGTCAAATTTCTTAGGAAAACAAATCTGAATTCTGAAAAAAATATCTGAAATCTGTGAAGAAAGTTACAATTCTGAAAAGACAAAATCTGAATTGTGAGGAAAAAAACTTGAATTCTGAGAAAAAAGTCAAAATTCTGCAAAAGAAACTGAGAATTCTGAGAAAAAACTCAGAAATAAAACATATTTTTATTAATGCAGATCTTTCACTCAGTATAAATGCAATAAGTTATTTTTCCCAAATCGTCCAGCCCTGTGTGAGTGTGTGTGGAGGTTTATAGATGTAATGGATAAGCCCCAGTTCGTTAATATGTGTCGTTAACTGTCCCCTTCTTCTCTCCTCTCTTCTCCTCTTCTCCTCTTCCTCCCTCCTCTTCCTTCTCTCCTCCTCTCTCCTCTCCCTCCTCTTCCTTCTCTCCTTCTCACCTTCTCTCCCTCTCTGCTGTGTGTTGCTTTTCCATCGTGCGTCACTATATGTCCGGTGTATATGGGCGTGTTGATTTGATCTGCACACATAGGCTGCTATGTCCAAAAGAATAATGGTTCTGACTCCTCTGGTCCAGGTAAAACACACAGAGATGAAGATAAGATTTACTCACACACACACACACACACACACACACACACACACACACACACACACACACGCACACACACACACACACACGCGCGCACACGCACACACACACACACAAGACTGTTAAACACCTGAACTTTTGAAAGAACATCCGTAACATTCATCTGTTTGCAACCTACAAATTATTTATCTAATATATCATATTCCAATTACTTGTATTAAGACTGTCCTTGCACTATTGTCTGTTTTATTGTGTTGCACTGCTGGAGGTGACCTAAGATTTTCATTGTCATATGTACACTGTAGCTATGTACACATGACAATAAAAGCCTTGAATCTTGAATCACGCTGTCATGCATGTGTCACCCCTCCTCACTCTCACTCTCCTCTGTGTTTTAATGTCGCTGAAATATGTTTTTGGGTGTTTTATGACCACAGTACGCGACTTCTAACCAAGATCATCTTTGTGTTGATCCTGCTCCGAGGACTCTGGTTTTAACCTGCTGGTGTACCTGTGTGTGTTGTTACCCCCCCCCCCCCCCCCCCTTCCCCTCTGCACACTCAAGTCACCTGATTCTTCTGGGGGTCACAAGTCACACATATATGACGGCATATCAAGGCAGGTTGTAAAAATACTAAATTACGTGGAAAATGAAGGAAATAAAAACAAGAATAAACAAGATACATTTGTAGATTTATGAAAGAAAAGTTGTGATATTCTTTGGAGATTTAAGTGTTAAATGAACAATACAAAGTCAGGCATCTAAAACACAAAAAACTGGAATATTCTATGAGTTTATAAAATCAGATTAATCTGAAATCTTCTTATATTAAAGTCACACATTTACTAGAAAACGTGGTGTTGTTTTTATTCAAAATGAACCACATCGCTTCATTTTCTATCATCCTCATCACAACACAGACGTCTAATAATGTGTGATTTTAATCTCAGATAACATCCTCTGAGATTATAAAACCTTAAATCTGGAAGATATAAATAATCTTAAACTCTCTGAAGCTGAATTTAAACTTTTAACATGAACCATTTTCTTTTTGTTTGACAAACCACATTTCTTCACTTTGCGAGGTTGGATCCTCCTCCTCAGTTGTAGTTGTGTCCTCCTCAAATTATATTTTTGACCACAAAGCAGCGCTACAATGGCCCTGATATGCCGCCTTATGAACTGGATGATATTCACATGACTTATATTTAGAGAAAGGGGAGAGGCATGTTTCAGAATGATGTGAAACTAATGCTTTCTTCACTGTTTCGTCACGACTGCAAACGGAGTGAAATATGAAACAAGAAATGACTTATTAACTCGCTTTCTGCTGGTGACTTGGTCCCACCTCTCACACTAACCCTGTCCTGCAGCCCCCCCCCCCTCCCTGTGCTCACCCCCAATCTGAGGTCATGTAGAGGTCATGACCTGCTGACCCCTCTTCTCTCTTACAGAAGCTGTTAGGAAACTCTCTGCTGAAGCTGGAGGGAGACGACCGGCTGGACATCAACTGCACGTTGCCCCTCACTGATCAGGTCCATCACATGCACTTATAGGTTTTACATATATTTATTAAGGAGGGGACAATGCACATTAATATGAGCACTTTACTTCATCATGCATATGTGCCAGAGGTAGCCATGACGGTTGATGGCATTAACAGAAAATATGCATTATTTGAGTCTTAAAAGTTATTTTTCTGCTGATAACTTCAGACTGCTGCAGAGCTTCAATTACGACGTCAACCCACGTTGAGTTCAGTGCGTCAACAAAACGCGCAGTACCAGTACATGAACAAACATTAGTTCAAGAGGCACAACAAACAACAAACACTTGCGGTCACAACGCATTGGGAGCTATCTGTATGTTGTAGCATATAAAAACTGTATTACCTCATGCCATATTTTAACGATTTTAATATCACATGAAACAGAGTATTTATTTATTGAATTTAACTATGAAATGACTTATGTTATTATTTTTACATAGGGCAACTTTGATAATAAGTAGATAATTTACACAGATAATAAATAGAAAATAAACCATCCACATTCAGTATAATGATCCTGAACAGAAGCTCGGGACTCACAGCGAAGGTTAGCCCCATGTTGCTCCTGGTTGAGATGTCCCCTCTTCCACTTCCAGCAGAATAATGACAGTGATGGTGTTTGTGTTGCTGCAGATTGTCCTGGTGGGCTCTGAGGAGGGTCTCTACGCTCTGAACGTCATCAAGAACTCTCTGACGCACATCCCCGGCCTGGGCTCTGTCTTTCAGATCCACATCATCAAAGAGCAGGAGAAGCTGCTGATGATCGTCGGTCAGAGAGCCTGCTTTATTTTGGAAAAGCATTCATTTCACATTCATCATTTCAGCATTTTATCCCTTCATGTTCCCTCTTCAATGGATTTCTGAATGTGTTTTTTGGTTGCTAGTCTGAGATAAGGTCTGTGGTTAACACAAGCTGAAGATATTTGTATTCTACCACAAAAAATACGTCAGTGGTGGATTTATAAAACGGCGGTTGCTAACAAGTGTCTAAATGAGCTGACTAAACGTCATCACGCCCAACATTAGCCTCCTTTAGCTTAGCGGTGGTGACGTGAAGTCATGTGACCGTGATGTAGTTCCTTTATAGCCCAACATTAGCCACCTTTAGCTTAGCGGTGGTGACGTGAAGTCATGTGACCGTGCTGTAGTTCCTTTTTAGCCCAACATTATCCGCCTTTAGCTTAGCAGTGGTGACGTGAAGTCATGTGACCGTGCTGTAGTTCCTTTATAGCCCAATATTAGCCTCCTTTAGCTTAGCGGTGGTGACGTGAAGTCATGTGACCGTGCTGCGGTTTCTTTATAGCCCAACATTAGCCGCCTTTAGCTTAGCGGTGGTGACGTGAAGTCATGTGACCGTGCTGTGGTTTCTTTATAGCCCAACATTAGCCACCTTTAGCTTAGCGGTGGTGACGTGAAGTCATGTGACCGTGCTGTAGTTCCTTTATAGCCCAATATTAGCCTCCTTTAGCTTAGCGGTGGTGACGTGAAGTCATGTGACCGTGCTGTGGTTTCTTTATAGCCCAACATTAGCCGCCTTTAGCTTAGCGGTGGTGATGTGAAGTCATGTGACCGTGCTGTGGTTTCTTTATAGCCCAACATTAGCCACCTTTAGCTTAGCGGTGGTGACGTGAAGTCATGTGACCGTGCTGTAGTTCCTTTATAGCCCAATATTAGCCTCCTTTAGCTTAGCGGTGGTGACGTGAAGTCATGTGACCGTGCTGCGGTTTCTTTATAGCCCAACATTAGCCGCCTTTAGCTTAGCGGTGGTGACGTGAAGTGATGTGACCGTGCTGCAGTTCCTTTATAGCCCAACATTGGCCTCCTTTAGCTTAGCGGTGGCGACGTGAAGTCATGTGACCGTGCTGCGGTTTCTTTATAGCCCAACATTAGCCACCTTTAGCTTAGAGGTGGTGACGTGAAGTCATGTGACCGTGCTGTAGTTCCTTTATAGCCCAACATTAGCCTCCTTTAGCTTAGCGGTGGTGACGTGAAGTCATGTGACCGTGCTGCGGTTTCTTTATAGCCCAACATTAGCCACCTTTAGCTTAGCGGTGGTGACGTGAAGTCATGTGAACGTGCTGTAGTTCCTTTATAGCCCAACATTAGCCTCCTTTAGCTTAGCGGTGGTGACGTGAAGTTATGTGACCGTGCTGTGGTTTCTTTATAGCCCAACATTAGCCACCTTTAGCTTAGCGGTGGTGACGTGAAGTCATGTGACCGTGCTGTAGTTCCTTTATAGCCCAACATTAGCCTCCTTTAGCTTAGCTGTGGTGACGTGAAGTCATGTGACCGTGCTGTGGTTTCTTTATAGCCCAACATTAGCCACCTTTAGCTTAGCGGCGGTGACGTGAAGTCATGTGACCGTGCTGTAGTTCCTTTATAGCCCAACATTAGCCTCCTTTAGCTTAGCGGTGGTCACGTGAAGTCATGTGACCGTGCTGTGGTTTCTTTATAGCCCAACATTAGCCACCTTTAGCTTAGCGGTGGTGACGTGAAGTCATGTGACCGTGCTGTAGTTCCTTTATAGCCCAACATTAGCCTCCTTTAGCTTAGCGGTGGTGACGTGAAGTCATGTGACCGTGCTGTAGTTCCTTTATAGCCCAACATTAGCCTCCTTTAGCTTAGCAGTGGTGACGTGAAGCAGACCCGGCGTCATGGGCGGGCCCCATGGGGCCGGGCCCGCCCATCCAGGATTTGGGCCTGCTGTTTTAATCAGGGCTGAATACCACATTTTTATTGTTTTATTATTATGTTTATTGTTGTTATTTGTAGGGCTTTGTCCTAATATTTATTTTTGAATAAGTTTAATATCATTTTTTTATTTTGCTAGGAAATTCTGAATGAAAGGCTGCGCGCAAGACTGGTTTTTCGCTGGGTTGAGTCGTGTGGGTTTTTGAGTGAGATGCGGCACAGCAGCCTGTCAGTTAGTTTACTCTTGCTAGTGGTTCACGAAAGGAATCTGGCAACTCAGCGCCAGATGCAGGCACATTAGAAGAAACCAGTTAGGCCTACGTTACCAACGAGCAAGCAAGTCAGCTGGCAATCAATTATATTTTGAAGAGAAATGTACTCTCAAGCCGGCTCTCTCACAAACTCCTGCTCTGTGCGCAAGCAGACCGCTGCACAGGCTCTCTGCCTCGCTCAATCTCTCTCTCTCCCTCCCTTTCTCTCCATCGCTCAACCTCACTCCATCTCTCCACCCGGTGTGCGCTCAAGTTTGCCTGCGTTACAAATGTGCCACAAAACCAACCAATGGATACATAAGACCGTCAACAGACTTATGGCAACCTAAAACCCCTCTCTTTCAACAATTCACGAGCGCCTCCCTCCCCCCCCCCCCCCCCCCCCCCCGTTGACAATTCAGATTTCCCAGGAAATGTAAGTGTCGTGGTGGGCCCGCCCTGGTAAATCAAATGCCCGCCCAGAGACGTATGTCTGCCGCCGGGTCTGACGTGAAGTCATGTGACCGTGCTGTAGTTCCTTTATAGCCCAACATTAGCCTCCTTTAGCTTAGCAGTGGTGACGTATCCTCATTTGATTGTCACACAATGACTAAGAAGTTAATTGTTTCTTGTCCTGGAAAATCAAATACTGTGTGTGTGTGTTTAGGAGATGAGCGGGCGCTGTGTCTGGTGGAGATCAAGAGGGTGAAGCAGTCTCTGGCTCAGTCCCACCTGCCCAGCCAGTCTGAACTCTCTCCGTACATCTTTGAGACGGTGAAGGGCTGCCATCTGTTCTCTGCAGGACGAGTACGTCTCCTTTACCTCTGTCTCACTTCACACAAAGCTTTAATAAAGTGCTTTCTTTTTTTAAATTGGGTGAAAATAAACATGTACATCTCTCTCTACAGATAGACAACGGACCCTGTATTTGTGCTGCTATGCCGAACAAGATAACCATTCTGCGCTACAACGACAATCTCAACAAGTACTGCATCCGGAAGGTGAGAATGTTTTTAAAGCTTCTATACCGGGTTGTTTTAAGCTTTTACACAGGGACTTTATAAGCAATAATACAGGTATTTTTAAGCTTCTAAAAAGGGATTTTTGTGTGGGGGTGTGTAGATGTTTCTGGTAATAACAGATGTTGTCTCCCCCTCTCAGGAGATCGAGACCCTGGAGCCGTGCAGCTGCATCCACCTGACGAGCTACAGCATCATCATCGGCACCAACAAGTTATACGAGATCGAGATGAAGCAGTTCGTGCTCGAGGGTGAGGGGGAGGAAGAAATCACAAAAACATAAACACAGCCACAGATTTAGGGGTAAAAATATCAAAACCCGTACAGAGCCCCTAAACGGACATGAAAAAAGTGTATTATTTGCATTATCATCACACAAATCGGTCTTAAATATCTGAGTCGCATTTAAAAAGTATTGTATTACATGTTCTGCATGTTTTTCTGTTTTTTTTATGCGTTAAAAAATGACATAACCCTTTCCTTCAGTTGGTTTGCCATCTATTCCTGTGTCTTTATTACATATTTAATGGCTGTGTGCAGAGTTCCTGGATAAGAACGACGTGTCTCTGGCCTCCGCGGTGTTCGCTGCCTCCTCTCACAGCTTCCCCATCGCCATCATGCAGGTGGCCAGCAGCCTGCAGAAGGAGGAGTACCTGCTGTGCTTCCACGGTGCGTCACGCTCTCTGTAGTACTCTGGTGGTAAATAATGCAAACAACAACAATATGGGGCAACAAGCACCTCCATAAACTAAGTAATATGATTTCATGAACAACAGGGCTTAAGAGAAAGAAATTAGGTAATGTTTGACTGAAATGTTCAATAAAATCTCAGTTTTAAAACAAAGACATTTTACACATGACGAACACTAATGCAAGAAAAGAGCCCACAAAATAAACAATAATATATATAATATACAAACACCTCTATAAACTAATATGTTTTCTGTTTCATTGTTTCTTTCATATACCAGTGCAATATTTGTATATAGATCAGGGGTTTTCCAAGTGTGAGGCGCGCCTTCCCTGGGGGGCGCCAGAGAGCTTCAGGGGAGGTGCAGCGTGAGAAAAAAATAACGAGAAACAGTGAAATCTAGCTAGATAACTTCAGCTAACTTTAAGTGCCATGAATGCCCGCTTCTTCTCCATCCTCTGCAATGAGATGGGCGCTCACTTCCACCAGCTGCTGCTGCTGCTGCACTCCGAGGTCCGGTTGCTGTCCCGGGGCAAGGTCCTCACTCGCCTGTGTGATTTCGGCGGGGAAGTTTTCCTCTTCCTCGCCGAAATCAACTCCCCACTGGTCAAGCACATGGAGGACATGAACTGGGTTGCAATGTTGGACTATCTGTCCGATATCTTTGTCCGGATAAACGTGTTTATTCCTGTTTACATTGCATCCCCGCATCATCCGCCTATGCGCATCGAAGACGCAGACTCATTGTTCCCACGCAAGTAGGTGTCATGGCCATAACAAAAACGTGGAACGGACACGATCTAAGGAAGATGTTTATTGTAAACCAAACAACTAAACAAAAGAGCTACCACGATGTGATGTGTTAATCAGTAAGATCAGCAGTGTAGGTGTGGGTGTGTGAACGTGGTGTAGTGCGAGGTGTTGAATGCCAAACTAAGAGGAAGGGAAACAAAAGCATATAAGTCAGGCAGCTGCTCTCAAAAACAGATCCGTCAACCGAGAGAGAGAGCGAGACTCGAGCTCGAGCCTTTCACTCCTCCGGTACCGGCGGCCAGGTGCCCTCAATCAGCGCTGATAGGGAGGAAGGGAGACCGTTGAAAGGCCATGCACACACAACAGGAGAGAATGAGGCAGGGGACGTCACAGTAGGGCTGAGTGTAATAAGGAGGCAAAGTAGACGTTCAGTGTGTTGCCGGGAGAATATAAGGATTTATCCACGATGTTGAAAATGTTAAAAATGTTTTTAAAACATAAAGATAAAAAGGTTTAAAAAAGTTGTTGTTTAATGTTTTAAGGAGGTGACGCTACTCAGCCAATCAAATCGGTGCAGTCAGTGAGTCAGCGCGATAGATTCAAACACAGAGACGAGACAAGAGGAGAGAACTGAGGTTACCTACTGTAACCCAGCTTCTATGAGTATATGGCGCAGCCCTCTAAGGCTATCGCTATTGGGTTATCCCTCTGCGCCCCCGCGCAGCACTGAAACACTTGTAGTCCACGCCCACCCGCCAGGTGGGCCCCACCCTCGGGCCTCCTTCCGGTATAAATAGGAAGGGAGCCCGGCAATCTGCTCCCATACAAAATAACTTTTCTTCAGCTACTCGTAGAGCCAGTGGGGCCCAGCACTTAGAGGGCTGCGCCATTTACTCATAGAAGCTGGGTTATAGTAGGTAACCTCAGTTCTATTTCGTATATGGCTTCGCCCTCTAAGGCTATCGCTATTGGGTTAAGGGCGAAGCATGATGTAGTCTGCGCCCCACTGGGTCCGCCCGGCACTAGAAGCACAGTCACACCTGCTCAATAACACCCCCCTGCCTGTTGTGCCATGCGTAATGGCGCATCACCGTCCCTGGAACATAGCCAAACATGCCTATCTTCCCGACGGGGTGAAGGCTGGGAACCATACATACCGGCCGCTGTGAGAAAGTAGAGACGAAGGTCCCACCTTGCCCAGCGATCATAGAGGGGGAACAGCCGCTCTCTCCGTGTTAGACAGGTAGGAGAGCGCTCAGCTGGATCCCTGACGTCACTCACTCTGATCAGGCACTCCGTACGAAGTGTGTCAGAGTAAAGGGAACATCCCTCTCATACGAGGGGAAAAAGGGCCGCTCTCTGTGTGCGGAGAGGCAGGAGAGAGGCGCACCGCTGGATCCCTGACGTCACTCACTCCGACAGGACACCCAGTACAGGGTGTGTCAGAGAGGAAAGGGAGACATCCCTCAAATAAAAATGAATATATGAACAGGGGGAAGACCAAGATGCAGCCGTGCAAATATCTTCCACTGACATTCCTCCGTGCAAAGCCGTGGAGGAGGAAATTCCTCTGGTGGAGTGCGCATTAATGTTCTCCGGGGGCTCCACCCCAGAGGAGACATATCCCTGTGACACAGCCTCACACAGCCAGTGTGACAGCCGTTTGTGCAGACCGAGGTTGCCCGATCGAGCGCTCTCTGTAGTGCACAAACAGGCGCTGAGAACGGCGCCAGGCCGCCGTGCGCGCCACATAGCAAGACAGCGCGCGCACAGGACAGAGGAGATGAGACGTGGCTTCTTCCTCCGACCTGTAAGGAGGGGGGAATAAGCCAGCCAGGGTGATCACTCTTGACCTAAAAGAGTTGTGATGACCTTAGGCATGAAGCCGGGTTAGGGCGTAAAACAGCTGAACTGCTATCTCCTTGGATCCGGAGAGCTGACGGCGCCACAGAGAGAGCAGACAAATCACTCACCCTTTTCTCTGATAGAGCCAACAGCAGTACTACTTTGGCTGAACACAGTTTAAGGGGAACCTGATCAGGTTCAAATGGGGTTTTGCTTTAGTGCACGTAACACCAAAGCCAAATCCCACTGAGGCGCCAGTGTGCGTGACACAGGTCTGAGTCTCAATACTCCTCGCATACAACGGCTGCTGCGTTCTGCGAGCCCCTCTGTTAAATTCGCCGGGGATATACATTGCTCTGATGGAGAGCAACGAGTGTGTGGGGGGGGAGGGGGAGAGAGGCGAACTGCAGGACATATCCTCTGCTGATCAGCCTGCTCATCCCTCTGTCCATCAGACCCACGCGCTGCCACTCTGAGAAACACTCTGAGAGCGGGCGCACGTGCTCGAGATGTGTTTTTGGTCGTCATGGTGACGAGCCACGCCAGAGCCCCTGCCGCCGCTGCCCGTGAGGCAACCCAAGGTGAGCTTGGACCGAAAGGGCTGCGCGGGGGCCTCCACACGCTGCGTCTCACTCCGACTCTCATCATGAGGCGCGTACACGCTCAGGGGATGGATGGAGGTGTGTGCAGTGCTGCCCACATGAAGCGTTATAACGGCGTTCATGGGTTTATTAAGGCCGTGTGTACGAGGTGTATCTCGGACAGAGGAATGCTGCGAGCTCTGCAGGTTATTAACAGGGGTTAAAACCGGCAGGCTTCTGCAGCGAGCCCTGCTGTCTACTAATCAACAGATTAGTGGCAGCCGGCTTAATTAGCGCGCTCTGAAATGTATTAACCAACAGGTTAAAACCAGGCTTTAGCAACGAGCCTTGCTGGCTATTAACCGACAGGTTATAGGCAACTGGTTTACACAGGCCGTGAGGCAACCCCAGGTGGGCTGGGCGGGGGGCCTCCACACGCTGCGTCTCACTCCGACTCTCATCATGAGGCGCGTACACGCTCAGGGGATGAGTGGAGGTGTGTGCAGTGTTGTCCACATGAGGCGTTACAACGGCGCTCATGGGTTATTATACTTAATCAACAGATTAGTGGCAGCCGCGAAAGGGCTGCGAGGAAGCCTCCACACGCTGCGTTTCCCTCCGGCTGTCATCATGAGGCGTGTACACGCTCAGGGGATGAGTGGAGGTGTGTGCAGTGCTGTCCACATGAGGCGTTACAACGGCGCTCATGGGTTATTTTGACCGTGTGTAGGAGGCGTATCTCGGACAGAGGAATGCCGCGAGCTCTGCAGGTTATTAACCGATAGGTTAAAACCAGCAGGCTTCTGCAGGGAGCCCTGCTGTCTACTTAATCAACAGATTAGTGGCAGCCGGCTTAATTACCGGCTCTGCGTCCTCGGAGGCTCTCGCGGAGCAGCGGGCGAGCCTCCCTCCCCTTTGACTCGCCGCCGGGAGACCCTGTCTCTGGGGTGTCGGGGGAGCGGAGACGTGGGACAGAGCCCCTGCAGCCGCCGAAGGGCGCTCTCGACACCGCGGCTGCTGCGGGCGTTGATGCCGCTGTGGCAGCTCAGCCGGCTGGAGCCAGCTGTACATGCTGGCGAATGTCGTCCGCCTGTTCCGCGGCCGTCTTCATGGACTCCACCATGGCGTGGAACTGGGGTCCGAGCAGCCCGTCCGGGCTGATTGGAGCTTCCAGTAGCACTTTTCTGGCCGCCTCCGTAACAGACGCCTACTTCAGCCCGAGGTGGCGCTGGATCTGTGTCTGACGGAGAGGGGGAAAGCATGTTCAGCCGCCAAGCTGGCACCCTGCTCCGACTCTGTCTCCCCCGTCCGGGGGAGCGGAGGGAGGGGAGAACCGAACGGTGAACCGTGGAGGGAGGCGGGGCAGGAGTTGCTTTTCTTCGGACTCCTGCCCGGCACTCGGCCCCAGGGACACGAGGCCCCGTCCGCGGGCTCGTAAGCCTGGACGGGACAATCGTCCTCCTCGGCCACAGCAGCAAGAGCGTCCGCTCTCCGCTTCCTGTCGCCCGAGGGGAGACGAGCGCAGTGTGTGCATGCTACCTGCTGGTTTAGAGCCGCGTACGCGTGCTCTGACCCCAGGCAGGATTCGCATACTGCTTTTATCTCTGCTGGTCATAACTCATTATGAACCCAGAGTCACATGAGGGACAATCACGGACGCAGTTGTCATGATGATTCTCCATTGCTGTGCTTCAGTACTGTGCTGGTTGCTGAAGAAAAGAGGGAGCAGATTGCCGGGCTCCCTTCCTATTTATACCGGAAGGAGGCCCGAGGGTGGGGCCCACCTGGCGGGTGGGCGTGGACTACAAGTGTTTCAGTGCTGCGCGGGGGCGCAGAGGGATAACCCAATAGCGATAGCCTTAGAGGGCGAAGCCATATACGAAATAGAAGCAGTCGGAGTAATTGCAAATGGCGGAAGGTAGACAGCGAAAACAGAGCATTTAATGACATGTTCTCTTACTGGACCTCTTTGAAATGCAATGGAATACCCCTGCATTATAACAACAACAACAATAATAATAATAATATTAGCAATAATAATTGGAAGGGGGGGCGCGGCTGTTCTTATGTTCTCTGAGGGGAGGCTCACCTTCCCACACTTTGAAAACCCCTGATCTAGATAATAAAAGATAAATTGTTGTCAATACAGAATAACAACAACAACAACAACAACAACAACAACAACAACAACAGGGCTTAAGAGAAATAAATGAGGTCATTTTTGACTGAAATGTTCAATAAAATCTAAGTTTTAAAACTGTTTCAATTTGCTAAAACTAAATGAAACACTTGGGGTTTTCTTTGACCAGGATGAGACTAAAGTAGCACCCTTAAATCAACTTGAACTATATAAGGAAGTAGGATGAGGTTTCCTTTATATGAGAATAAACTAACAAGGACATTTGACACATGACTAATGTAAGAAAAGAGCCGACTAATCCACGGTGCGTTCACTCTCTCTCTACGCACCGTGGTAATAAATTATGTAAACAACAATAATATGGGGCAACAAACACTCCTCTAAACTAAGTAATATGATTTTTGTTTCATAGTCTTTTTATATATAAGAAAAAATGGGAATAAATCTAAACGATGGCGATATTAACACGCAAAACTGTTGATTAAAAATGTTGTTTAAAATGTATAAAAACTACCTAAATCTATATTTACTTTAATTTAAAAAAAAGTTGTAATCGGGAATATTAAAAAATATATAATAAATATTTAAAACATATTAAAATATATACATTTCAATATATATGAAAATAAAAATATTACAATTTTTCTTTTTAGATATACTCAAATAATTAGGGACTCATTCAACTGAGATATGACAAAAAATAACAGCCCTTAAATAAAAAGGAGGACAAGGTTTCCTTTATAAACTAAGGACATTTGACACATGACTAACTACGCTATACAAGAAAATATAAAATAAGTTGTACTTTCTAAAGATAGGTGACGCTTTTATCAGTGTTCATTCTCAATAAGAGGCTCACAGATGAGGGTACAGTAAGATGTATTTCTGTGACAGAGTTCGGAGTGTTTGTGGATACGTACGGACGAAGGAGCCGCACCGAGGACATCAAGTGGAGCCGCCTGCCTCTGTCCTTCGGTAAACACACCTTTTACATCTTTAAATGCTTTTTTAATGCATTAGTTCAGCAGAATATAAGATGTAATGTTGACATTGTGTCTGCAGCCTACAGAGATCCCTACCTGTTCGTCACATACTTCAACTCTCTGGACGTCATCGAGGTGCAGGGACACGCCTCTCTGGGGTGAGACACACTTTTAAATCTGTTTGTTTGCTTAAAAAGAGTAAGGTAGGAAGTCCTAAAACCCAAAAATGTGGTGAGATGAAACGACTAAACGTCATCACGGCCAACATTAGCCGCCTTTAGCTTAGCGGTGGTGACGTGAAGTCATGTGACCGTGCTGTAGTTCCTTTATAGCCCAACATTAGCCTCCTTTAGCTTAGCGGTGGTGACGGGAAGTCATGTGACCGTGCTGTAGTTCCTTTATAGCCCAACATTAGCCTCCTTTAGCTTAGCGGTGGTGACGGGAAGTCATGTGACCGTGCTGTAGTTCCTTTATAGCCCAACATTAGCCTCCTTTAGCTTAGCGGAGGTGATGTGAAGTCATGTGACCGTGCTGTAGTTCCTTTATAGCCCAACATTAGCCGCCTTTAGCTTAGCGGTGGTGACGTGAAGTCATGTGACCGTGCTGTAGTTCCTTTATAGCCCAACGTTAGCTTTTTACTTCAGAAATCATAAAGTGGTGTTAATATGTGGAGATTATCCTGTTGAACTAAACCTGTAGGCTAAGTATCATAAACGTGGAGAGAAATGTACATATATAAATCCCATTGTCTTTTTGTGGAAGTAGCTACTAAACGTTCTACCTTCATACATAAATACGTCCTCCTTGCACCTCTTTACTACTCACCTCTCTGTCTCCACCTCCAGTCCCACAGTCCTGGCTCACCTGGACGTCCCTAACCCGCGCTACCTGGGCCCCGCTATCTCCTCGGGGGCCATCTACCTGGCCTCCGCGTACCAGAACAAGCTGCGGGTCATCTGCTGTAAGGGCAGTCTGATCCGAGAGTCCGGGGATCTGCAGAGGACCGGCTCCAGCAGAGGGTCAGAGAACTTTCATTTCATTTGAGTTTTTATTTTATTTGAAAACGTGCTGGTATGAATCCTTAACTAAAGCCACACAGCACAGCTTTTAAAGCCCAGCTATGTTGCAACACTTTATTCTCAAATGCACAGTAGCTATAGGGTCGTTTTGGCAACAACAAGTAAGGTACCATGCTCCACCAACAATGCAACATATAAGACATACAAAAATAAAGATAGTGCAAAATAATTTAGAAAGTGACCAATGTGCAAGTAAATGCAGAAAAGTAAGCTTTAAACACATTAACTTGTAAATACAGGTATATTTTGACCAAGAGCTTAATAGAGTTAATAGAGTGCATGAACATATTATAATATTTAACAATAGATGAAACTCCCTGAACCCACAACAAAGAGAGAAACAATTCAGAATTGTGATTAAAGTGTGTGGGTGGGATAAAAACACTTGAATGCCAGAAAAACACTTAAAAAAGGACAACAGGTGACCCCTGAACTCTGTTATTGTTGAGTGTTGGTTCAGAGGTAGAGACTTTTTGTTTGTAATGAATGGACCGACAGCGCCCTCTGCTGGTGTTCAGTTGAGTTATTCATTAGAGATAAATAACCAGAAACAATACGAGTTAAATATTGGAAAGGCAAACGCAGCGGAGAAACTGTGGCGCACTTACACTGTAGGTGCGCCGCGTTTGGGGGTGAGGGAAGCAGCAGCATAAAACAACAAGGCACATAATAACACATTAAAAGAGTAGAACACTTTCTTACAGACAGAAGGTGTTATATCATCATGATCAAACTGCTACAGAATGCACATTTCCCAAAGATATTGAAGTGACTGTTATTTTGTATTGATTGTTGTGCTTTTATGTATGTCTTAATGTGTGCATATGTATACATTTGTCTGTTGATTGTGTATATTTAAGCAATAGCTCGCGACAGGCCGGGGTATATGCTCATTATATCACAGCTAAGGGGCGTGGTTCGGTCCGACGCGAAGCTTTTCAGCCCACCTGTATACAGTTAAATCGACCGGACTTCTATCTGCAGATGTGAGCGTCCTTAACAACGGTCAATAAGTCCTTGCTGCACATTATCCCATACATGTTTCCATCTTAAGCTTTGTAAGTTAGTTAGTTTCGTAACGGACGTAATGTAACAGTTGTAACGGCCCCTACACACGGCGGCGTGCGTTGACGCTTCAACGCTTCTGCCCTGAATGGGGTGACGTCACGCTTCGCCGAACTGCATTGTGGGAGCAAAGCGTAGCTTTTCTCGCGGTGCGCGCTGCAAAAGTAGAGCAATGTTCTACTTTTGAAGCTTCGACGGAAGCGTCAGCCAATCGAATCATAAAGTAACTACAATTCTACCCGTGGTATATCAATCAATCAATCAATGTTTATTGATATAGCCCAATATCACAAATGTTACCTTTGTCTCAGTGGACTTCACAGTTTGTACAAAATATCAGTATGACAATACGACACCCTCTGTCCTTAGACCCTCTGTCCTTAGACCCTCACATCGTACAAGGAAAAACTTCCAGAGAAAACCCACAGTTTAAAGGGAACATGGGAGAAACCTCAGGGAGAGCAACAGAGGAGGGATCCCTCTCCCAGGTCGGACAGACGTGCAATAGATGCCGTGTGTAAATTGAAAAGATAATACATTTGCAACATAGGTAGTCCAAATGTTTGGAAATGCATGTGTGTATAATAGGAAGATGAATCCACGAGGATATCCATCCAGGACCTATGATCCAGGACCACAGCCACGACTCAAGATCCAGGGCTCGCGATGCAGGACTCAGGACCGCAGGATCATCCATGACTCCGGATCCCGGCGTATATAGACACCAAAAAGAAAGAAATTTGGGGAAGCTGGGTTAATCGGAACATATACGCACATTATATCACGGCTAAGAACCAATCAGATTGCTTGATTTGACTTGTCCGTTTTATAAATAGGTATATACATATTTCTATATATATTTGTTATTGTATTCAGGATTGTGGGAAACGGTATTTCGATCTCTGTCTGTCCACACAAACTGAAAGATTGACAATAAAGTTGACTTTGATCAGATATCTCCTCCCCTTGTGTCCTGCAGGAGCCCCAGTAAGCGCGGCCCTCCCACCTACACCGAGCACATCTCCAAGCGCCTGGTCTCGGGCCCCGGCAGCCATGAGGGCCTCCACCGGGAGCCCAGCACCCCCCACCGGTACCGGGAGGGAAGGACCGAGTTCAGGAGGGACAAATCCCCCGCCCGGCCCCTCCTGGAGCGGGAGAAGTCCCCGGGCAGAGGGCTGGACGCCCGTAGGGAGATGGACCCCCGCAGAGAGAGGTCTCCGGGGAGGTTCGGGGACAGCGGCCGGCTCCACGCTGGGTCTGTGAGGACGCAGCTGGCCCCCGCCAACAAGGTGCTGGGGAGACCCCGTTTGTTTTAGTATATCAGACTTAAGAAACGATGATACCTTGTTGTCAGAAAAAGTCTGAAATGTTTTTCAGAGCGAGCTCTTGTCTCGCGCTCGTCTCGCTCTCGACTCGCCCTCGTCTCGCTCTCGTCTCGCCCTCGACTCGCTCTCGTCTCGCTCTCGTCTCGCTCTCGTCATGCCCTCGACTCGCTCTCGTCACGCTCTCGTCTCGCTCTCGTCACGCTCTCGTCTCGCTCTCGTCACGCTCTCGTCTCGCTCTCGTCGCTTTCGTCGCTCTCGTCTTGCTCTCGTTACGCTCTCGTCTTGCTCTCGTTACGCTCTCGCTCTCGTCGCTTTCATCTCGCTCTCGTCTCGCTCTCGTCACTTTCATCTCGCCCTCGTCTCGCTCTCGTCACGCTCTCGTCACGCTCTCGTCTCGCTCTCGTTACGCTCTCGTTACGCTCTCGCTCTCGTCACGCTCTCGTCTCGCTCTCGTCACGCTCTCGTCTCGCTCTCGTCGCTTTCGTCGCTCTCGTCTTGCTCTCGTTACGCTCTCGTCTTGCTCTCGTTACGCTCTCGTCACGCTCTCGCTCTCGTCGCTTTCATCTCGCTTTCATCTCGCCCTCGTCTCGCTCTCGTCACGCTCTCGTCTCGCTCTCGTTACGCTCTCGTCACGCTCTCGCTCTCGTCTCGCTCTCGTCGCTTTCATCTCGCTCTCGTCGCTTTCATCTCGCTCTCGTCTCGCCCTCGTCTCGCTCTCGTCTCGCTCTCGTCGCTTTCATCTCGCTCTCATCTCGCCCTCGTCTCGCTCTCGTCTGGCTCTCGTCGCTTTCATCTCGCTCTCGTCGCTTTCATCTCGCTCTCGTCTCGCCCTCGTCTCGCTCTTGTCGCTTTCATCTCGCTCTCGTCTCGCCCTTGTCTCGCTCTCGTCGCTTTCATCTCGCTCTCTTCTCGCCCTCGTCTCGCTCTCGTCTCGCTCTCGTCGCTTTCATCTCGCCCTCGTCTCGCTCTCGTCTCGCCCTCGTCTCGCTCTCGTCGCTTTCATCTCGCTCTCGTCTCGCCCTCGTCTCGCTCTCGTCGCTTTCATCTCGCTCTCGTCTCGCCCTCGTCTCGCTCTCGTCGCTTACACCTCGCCCTCGTCTCGCTCTCATCTAGCTCTCGTCGCTTTCATCTCGCTCTCATCTCGCCCTCATCTCGCCCTCGTCTCGCTCTCGTCTCGCTCTCGTCGCTTAATAATAATAATAATAATAATAGATTTAATTTGTTAGCGCTTTTACAGGTGCTCAAAGACTCTTTACAGATATAGTGAAGGGAAAAGAAAAGGAAGGAACAACAAATAAATATATAGTTAAAGTTAAAGTCAAATAATACAAAAACAATCACACATTAAAAGCCAGATTGAAGAGGTGAGTTTTTGTGAGTGTTTTGAAGGTGGTCAGGTCAGTGCAGTCTCTGATGGGTTTGGGGAGTGCGTTCCAGAGGGAGGGGGCAGCGACGGAGAAGGCTCTGTCCCCCCAGGTCCGGTGATTGGTGCGGGTGGAGATGGATAGGAGCTTACATCTCGCTCTCATCTCTCCCTCATCTCGCTCTCGTCTCGCTTTCGTCTCGCTCTCATCTCGCTCTCGTCGCTTTCATCTCGCTCTCATCTCGTCTCGCCCTCGTCTCGCTCTCGTCGCTTACATCTCGCTCTCATCTCGTCTCGCTCTCGTCTCGCTCACGTCGCTTTCATCTCGCTCTCATCTTGCCCTCGTCTCGCTCTCGTCTCGCTCTCGTCTCGCTCTCGTCGCTTACATCTCTCTCTCATCTCGTCTCGCTCTCGTCTCGCTCACGTCGCTTTCATCTCGCTCTCGTCTTGCCCTCATCTCGCTCTCGTCTCGCTCTCGTCTCGCTCTCGTCGCTTTCATCTCGCTCTCATCTCGCCCTCGTCGCTTTCATCACGCTCTCATCTCGTCTCGTCTCGCCCTCGTCTCGCTCTCGTCTCGCTCTCGTCGCTTTCATCTCGCTCTCATCTCGTCTCGCACTCGTCTCGCTCTCGTCGCTTACATCTTGCTCTCGTCTTGCTTTCGTCTCGCTCTCATCTCGCTCTCGTCGCTTTCATCTCGCTCTCATCTCGCCCTCGTCTCGCTCTCGTCTCGCTCTCGTCTCACTCTCATCTTCCTCTCGTCGCTTTCATCTCGCTCTTGTCTTGCCCTCATCTCGCTCTCGTCGCTTTCATCTCGCTCTCATCTCGCTCTCGTCGCTTTCATCTCGCCCTCGTCTCGCTCTCGTCTCACTCTCATCTTCCTCTCGTTGCTTTCATCTCGCTCTCGTCTTGCCCTCATCTCGCTCTCATCTCGCACGCTCTCAACATGCGCCACACATGTACCCTGCTCTCTCTCTCTTAAAGGGCTAGGCACCCTCACTTTGCATGACCCTACTATTATAAAATCTGTGTTCAAAAGGTTTGATTAATAGTCCTAATATAGTATATTCTAAAAGTGACAGTATATATTACCCTCTCTTCCCCTGACGGCACGTGTTGGTGTTTGATCAGTATTCATGGTGAAAGCACCTTGAGATGACGTTGTTTTTAAAGTGTGCTATATAAATGAAATGTATTCGTATTATGTAGAGCAGGGGTACTCAAACTTTTTTTATCAAAGGTCCACTTGTGAATTTTATACAAGGCCACTGGTCTGGATCAATGCCAGTAAAGTCCAGTAAAGAAGCAGTTTCTTACGGCGCGCTATGCATGGGGCCCCCTTGAGGGGGTTTCCCGACATGTCGTTGCAGTAAATTAAAGGGTGTTTAATGTTGTCGTTGCTGTGGACCTTCTTAATCTACCTTCTTTGGGGGCCCCCTTCTGGTCCAAGCACTTGCATGTTGGCAAACGGCGCCCCTGTATACACACACACATTCAATACATACACACATTCAATACATACAGTATGGTGGCTTGAACTAGTGGGAGAAATGACACTGTATGTCTGTAGCCAATGCCTTGAGCCTCGGCAAAAAAGGCATTAGAAAGTCAAGGTAAACTTGCGGTCTGCAATGCGTGTCACGCTCGCGCACACAAGTAAATATATATGCACGTTCATTCTCACAACGCGTCAGACACAAGAAAATATACATGAATTTACATCAGAATTAGAAAGTTTTTCTTTTTTTCTTTTGTATAATTTTTCTTTTTTAGAATGGGACACGCGGTTCGGTCCGGATTGATTTTCAGTTCGGTCCGGATCCGGATCTTGGTCCGGAGTTTGAGAAGCCCTGGTGTGAGTGTGACCCTGTGTCTCTGTCCTGCAGGTCTGGGATCAGTCATCGGTGTGAGTCCTGGAGCATGAAGAGGAACTGCAGGAACCCTTGATCCACACACAGACACACACACTGCCTGTACATAGTGCAGCTGCTCGTGCAGCTTCCCATAAACCTGCACTCTCTCCTGAGTCCTCTTTCCTCACGCGTGCTTTCATTGGAAAGTGGAAGATGTGATCTGCAGAAGAAGAGAACCCACTTTATGAAATGTTCCTCCAGAGATGTAAATAATGCCGTCTGAGTTTTATAGATAAAGGGAATAGTCGGCCGGTGAAGCCAAGTCTATTTTTTTTCAAACGAGTTTCTAAAGATGTCGACAGGGAGATTAATGATGTCGTTGGTTTACGAAATATATCAGGGTTTAATAATGACTCATTAGTCCTGAAGAGGGTCTGAGGAGCAGCACTTTGCACATGTACCGACGGATCTGAAGTGAAACTCGCTCTTTATTCTGAGGGTCGCTCTCTAGCCTTTGGCATTTAAACGCTTTATGGTTTGTAACATATTACAAGTGCTCCTCGTGTTGTTTAGCAAACCTAACATGCTGCTGATTCTGTGAAGTGTAGTCGTCGTCAGGAGTCACTTTAACTCCCTCCTCAGATCCATCACTCCTCCTCTTCCTCCTCTTCCTCAGTGAGCATGAACACAACAGCAGCTCCTCTGATTCTCTTGGTTGTTTTCCTTTCTCTGTATTCGGTTCAATAATTAGACGTTGATGTTTGACAGTGACTTAATGTGTTCTTGATTTCTAGAGATGTAAACCAGTACATGCATTAAACATGATTGAAGTGTTTCCTTGTGTGTGTGTGTGTGTGTGTGTGTGTGTGTGTGTGTGTGTGTGGAGGAGTTTGACCTGTGTCTGACGGATGGAGAGGTGGTTGTCCATGTATGTGTTTCAGCTGCAGATATACCATCAGTGTGAGAGCATATAGCACTTTTAACTTAAGTCATGGTATAGTAAAAAATGTACATAGTAAAATAAGAATAGTAATTAAATAGGTGTGTGGTGTGTGTGTTCAGAGCAGACAGACACGGTAGGTTTATCTAGTTTATTTCTCCTTTAATTCTACAACAATGTAATGCTCTTTAAAAGTAAATCCGACAGAAACAAAATATTCAGACTGAACGAGGAGCACTTGTTGTTACAGGAAGTCGCTATGTACAGCTACACACTCCTCACACACTCCGGAGGAGGTTCAAAGTGCTTCGAAAAAACAGACGGGAGAAAAACTCAAACTGAAGCACGAGCCGTCGTTCTGTGAGAGACCCGACACTACACTGCTTGGCACCAGTCTCCACTAAAAGAGACACACACACTCGATGCATTCACACACTCACACACACACACACACACACACTCAGGTGATGACTGGGCCTTAGCAGTCGGCGTGAGTTAGAGAAGTAAAACAACAAATGCAGAAAAAGAGAACTCCCGAGGAGGAGAATACAAATAAAAGCACAGCGAGGGATGTGTGTGTGTGTGTGTGTGTGTGTGATGACCACATGTTTACACACACTCGCTTTACAATAGTGAAAAGCAACACACTCTCAGCTCTGCTGTGACGCACCCTGTGGCAGTGTCTACTTTGTGTCGTGTGCAAAATATATATTTTAAGACGTTTCACATTCATGGATTGGTGGACGAGCCCCGGCCTGTGAGGGTGGTGCAAACGGACGTCTTATTTATTTCTAATTACATCTGTATTTAAAAGGTGATCAAGTGTTCACAATCATTTTCTTTCAATATTTAAGACAAATTAATATTTATTTGGGAGATTTGGAAAAGAATAACGATTAATAAGAATTATTAAGTCTGTACCAAATTAGTTAATTTAAAAATTTTGAGCGTCTCATTTGGATGTTTGACATTAATATTTATTATTCACAATTAACTAAGCGTTAATGGGCTTTACCACTTTTTAAATTATTATTTGTGTTTATTTTTTTAAGACTCCTTAAGTATTGAGGTTCTTGAATGAAGCTATGGAAGTGTGAATGATGCATATGTATAGAAAAACATCCAATTAAATGAGTTAATTCAAATTAAATTGCATTTTGTACCAATTTCTTTATTTTTTAGCCAACAAAAAATATTGAAATTAATTCAGAAAAGGTTTTTGGCAAATATTTGCATCACTTGAATCTGAAACTACATAAAAATAATATAATACAAATACAGCAGCCTGAAAATAAAATAAAAAATGTAAAATCTATGAAAAAATATCTAAATATTCGGTACAGCCCTAAAAGGATCCCAGGTCAGATTTACGCAAATATATACTTTAGATGTGAAATCAAAGGCAGTAGCATTATATACAAATAATTTCAGCATTTAAAGCCGTTGTTTTTGAGTGTTTTGTACAAATTAACAGAAACGACAGCGGCCAGGTGTCTCTGTGATGTTTAGGACTAAAGGTGGAGCTGCTGAGTTAAACACCACCAACACAGGAGGGCGGAGAGGAAACACTTCGCTTCGGTTCAATGATTCATCACAACGTTTTGAATTCCTCCAAACGGGGGATTAAAAGATCGTAAATCCCCCCCCAAAAAAAGATTTAAAAAGAAAAGTAAAATGTGTACTGTACCTTTAAGGGAAAATACAATAACAAAGGCAGTTCTGCGTGGTGTGTGTGAGCTAATAATAGTGTGTGTGTGTAAAGTAGAGGTAGTGTTTGTAGATGGGTGTAATGGTGTGTGAGTGAGGGGGGGGGTATTTATTTTCGGGACCACTCAAGTGCATAGACGTCTCACCGGCCGCACACACTGATGATTTCAATATGCTAACGATGCTAAATGCTAACCCCTTAAGATGCACACATCCTCTCGTGATTGGCTGATACAAAACAGAGGAAGCATCAACACTGATTATCCTGTGGCAATTTCAATTGTCTGAGTTTCTTTCTTTCTTTTAAAACAGCAATTCAACAACTCAATAACTTAAATCATTTGAAAGGGAGAAACCACTGCAGCATCGAAACAGGACGTCCTGCTCCTCCATTTAAAAAAACAAAAACACCTGTCATCAACCAATTATATTTCTTCTCAATTAAACATAAGAAAAACCAAGAAATAAAAAAACAAAAAACCTTTGGTGACTAATTAAGTGAGCCACTATTCAAGGATTCTATACATTTGTCTTAAATGCTATATCTGAATATATTATTTTATTCACTTATCTTACAAAAAACGAAGTGTGTGTGTGCGAGGAGGTCATTGGATGGTGCTTGAGTCTCTGGGTGTTTCTCAATGTCGAGGAAGTATCCTCCAGAGCCACTATTTCAAGGATGCTTCCCGCCGAAGGACCGTCCCAATGTCCAGGATCCTTGGAATTCTACCGAGGACTGAATCCTTCATTGCGGGAAATTTCGAGGCTGCACCAGTGTATCCTCCGCGGTCTTAAAATCCCCACAATGCTTTGCGCACGGCCCAATTTCCCAAATGTTTGGCGGAAAATTGAAGGCGGGGGCCTCTCATATGACGCACACCTGCACACTTGCTAGCCTGTTCCATTCATCGTTCTCCGATTGACAGGACGGATCCTTGCCTCGCTTCTGAAGGACCTGACTCGGAAGACATGTCCTACCAAGGAAGCGTCCTCGACATTGAGAAACACCCTCTACTTCTTAAAGAGCCCTTTCTGCCTACGCTCTTCCACGCCTCAGCCAATCAGAGCGGAGAACACCTGTGATGTCATGATTAAAACGCCCAATCACAAATGACTAGCTTTAACATTTCAATTTTTTTTTTTGGAGGTGTTAAACTTCCTGTGAGAGGCTGAAGAGTCGAGGAGACGCCCAGTGCCTGCTGGGTAATAAAAGTGGGAGGCTGTTGTGTGCGTGTGTGTGACAATAACACACTGTCACACACACTTTGTTACACACTCGCTGAATAACAGTCGATCAGCTGTTCAAAACATGGACTGACAAATAACAATGACCCTCGTTAACGTAGGAGATATTCATTCTTGGTGACACTTTCTATGAAGCACATGTCTATACTATTATAAACACAATTATTATCTGCTTATAGCCCGGTGTAATTACATTTATATACAATTCCCCAACTATTGTGATAATTAATGAATCATTAAAGTAATTATCCTTGTCAGAAAATGCTGTTTTTTCGTAGTTTTATATCATAAAAAAAGACAATATTTGGGTTTTTCAATATTAAATAAACAAAACCAATAATTTAGAAAGTAAACCGAGTATAAATATTACTTTGTAGCCATAAATAAGCACTATTTAATATTCTTAATGCTTTATAACAACAACTATCAGATCAAAAGTATTTAAAATTGTTTCAAAAGGTCAAGTTTGTAAGGATTTACTGTAGTTGTAAAAAAAGACATGTTTTAATAGAAATGTCCGTTTAAGAGCAATTATGAAGGATTATGACTCTACCTACAAGTCACAATGCAATGATTTATAATGTGGTATAATTAGAGTTATAACGCATTCAAATTGTAGTTTAAAGTGTGTTTATAATTATATTATAGATATGTTTTTTTAATAGAAAGCGTTACCAAAATAAACTCATAAAAACTTCCTGTCTGCACTCGGCTCTGAATCTCAAACATCACACAGAAAAATGCAAAATAATTCTGCGTCAAAAGCGATAAAAACCCACTCATCAATCAAGAGATTCAGCCGGGAGCCTTAAAGGGCCAGTACACCATAAAGCCTTAAAGGGCCAGTGCACCATAAAGCCTTAAAGGGCCAGTACACCATAAAGCCTTAAAGGGCCAGTGCATCATAAAGCCTTAAAGGGCCAGTGCATCATAAAGCCTTAAAGGGCCAGTACACCATAAAGCCTTAAAGGGCCAGTGCACCATAAAGTCTTAAAGGGCCAGTACACCATACAGCCTTAAAGGGCCAGTGCACCATAAAGCCTTAAAGGGCCAGTGCACGATAAAGCCTTAAAAGGGCCAGTACACCATAAAGCCTTAAACGGCCAGTGCACCATAAATCCTTAAAGGGCCAGTGCACCATAAAGCCTAAAAGGGCCAGTACACCTTAAAGCCTTAAAGGGCCAGTACACTATAATGAGGGATTTGAATAAAATCAGCTTGTTTTCCAGAACAAATGTCACTATCTTCAGACATTTAATGGATTTGTGTACAACAGAAATATATATAGTGTAAGCCCTTATTAACTTCTCTCAAACTGGGAAAATAGAATAAATGTAGAAGCACGGTTAGAGAGGAAACATGGTTTGGTAATGTGTGTGCACCGGCCCTTTAAGAGTTCATCAGACTGTCACCATAACTAATGTTTCTACTTATTATGGGATATATAACGACTTCCACATTATTGTGTTTACATGACCAACATTTAAGCCAACATGATGCAGCATTATAAGACCATATTTAATATATTAATTTGGTTAATTGCTTAATAATTAACCGTTTATACAATATTTAGTGTTCTATTAATTCAGGATTTTTAATATGTATTTCCTGCTCCAATGTCTTAATATTCCTTATAATTAAAATGTAAAATAGTTTGATTAAGTCTAATTAATTCAGGGTATTATAAATATTGTTTTTCTATTAAAATGTCTGAATATTCTTAATATTTACTTAGTTTTTTTATTGAAATAAGTCTAATTTATTTTTTTCTAAATTTAATTCCAATAATCTTTATACTTGATTAATTAATTCAGATTTGTTTGGTTTATAAAGGGTATGTACATATGTTTGATTAAATTCCAATCTCTGAATAAAACTTAAAAATAAAAATATTAAAGTATTTGACTGTTTTAGTTTTATTTATTCATCAAAAATATTATTAAAATACCCTTTATTTGAATATGTTGATCAAATTCAAGTGTCTGAATAGTCTTTTTTTTTTTTTTTTAAAAGGTTGTACATGCGTTAGTTTACTTCCCTAGTAGCATTATATCAGTGGCACAAAATGGTCTTATAAACACAATAATACGGCAGTTGTTCACGGGACAATATATCGTACGACGACAGTATTTACGGCGACAAACCCCCAGACATTTTTAAAGTCACGATTTCTTCCCGATCACACACACCTTCATGAATAAAGAGTCCAGAGTGAGATGAGTGTGTCGTTGAAAAGATGAAACGCAGAAACTCCAGCGTCCAGTCGCTTCCAGGACGTCACTCCTCCATCCTCGGGGGTGTGTGTGGGGTGCAGCAGTGCCACACACACACCCCTGTGCACAGCCTCTTTGTATATACACTCCACACCTGCAGCACACACACACACACACACTTAAGAGTCTACGGGACATTCGGTGTTTCTCCCTGCAGCAGGTGCATCGTTCCGCTTCTCCAGCTCCGGGGGGGCGGGGCTTAGCTGCAGGGGGGCGGGGCTTAGCTTCAGGTTGCCGTAACAACCGTTGCAGACGCGGCTGGGCTCGAACAGCTGCTGGCTTGGCACGGGGATCTTCTGCTCGCAGCAACTGGCGCAGAACACGTTACCGCAGTTCCTGCACACACACAGACACACACAGAAACAAGGGTCATTGCGGGAGCCTATACACACAGTCACCGATACACACCAGGAAATGTCCCCCATACAAAAAAACTGATTTTAATGGTGATTATTTCATAAAAGTCCGGATTTTTTGTGTATTTAACCCACAGGAATGAGACCTAAAGAACGTAACATATGTCACTTTCACTATTTTATTTCTTTTTCATGTCTTTAATATATTTTATGTTGCATTATTAGAGAAGCCTGGGACAGCATTTTATCACTTCCTGTTCCCTCGTCTGGAAGTCAATGGTTTTCTGAATGTGTGTTTTTGGTTGTTATCCTGAAATAAGGTCTGTGGTTAAGACGAGCTGAAGATATTTATATTCCACGACATGCAATACGTCAGTAAATACCCCACTGGTGAATTGAAGTGTCTAAATGAGAAGACTAAACGTCATCACGGCCAACATTAGCCGCCTTTAGCTTAGCGGTGGTGACGTGAAGTCATGTGACCGCGCTGTAGTTCCTTTATAGCCCAACATTAGCCACCTTTAGCTTAGCGGTGGTGACGTGAAGTCATGTGACCGTGCTGTAGTTCCTTTATAGCCCAACATTAGCCACCTTTAGCTTAGCGGTGGGGACGTGAAGTCATGTGACCGTGCTGTAGCTCCTTTATAGCCCAACATTAGCCTCCTTTAGCTTAGTGGTGGTGAAGTGAAGTCATGTGACCGTGCTGTAGTTCCTTTATAGCCCAACATTAGCCACCTTTAGCTTAGCGGTGGTGAAGTGAAGTCATGTGACCGTGCTGTAGTTCCTTTATAGCCCAACATTAGCCACCTTTAGCTTAGCGGTGGTGATGTGAAGTCATGTGACCGTGCTGTAGTTCCTTTATAGCCCAACATTAGCCACCTTTAGCTTAGCGGTGGTGAAGTGAAGTCATGTGACTGTGCTGTAGTTCCTTTATAGCCCAACATTAGCCTCCTTTAGCTTAGCGGTGGTGACGTGAAGTCATGTGACCGTGCTGTAGCTCCTTTATGGCCCAACATTAACCACCTTTAGCTTAGAGGTGGTGACGTGAAGTCATGTGACCGTGCTGTAGTTCCTTCATAGCCCAACATTAGCCGCCTTTAGCTTAGCGGTGGTGACGTGCAGTCATGTGACCGTGCTGTAGTTCCTTTATAGCCCAACGTTAGCTTTTTACTTCATCATGAAGTGGTGTTAATATGTGGAGACGTATAACCTGTAAGAATCATAAAGTGGCTTAATGTTGATCTAGAGCTGATTGTAAATAAAACCTAGTATGAACACATTTACAGAACAGGATGCTGATATAAAATGTGTCTCCTGTAAACCAGCTGACCTTAGACACATTATTACAAGTTTTAAAAAAAGTCAGTTTCTTTAGAATGAGTTCATCTAGTTTTCTGCTGCACTACATGCCTGTTAGCATTTCTTTAATAACCAGCCCATTAATAAAAACACACATTAATACCTTTAAAAACCCATGCTCAGATTCTGATGTAAGGCCATGCTCACACACTCACACACACACTCTTCTACCTGCCTACTCACCCTGAGCAGAAACTAAAACTACAAATATGAATCTATTCCACTCTCCAGCCTGGGGGTGAGATGCAGGCGGCTGGTTTGGGGCGGCATGCTGCCGGGGGGGGGGGGGGGGGGTGAAGGTGGAGAGGGGGTAATGACAGGAGGAGTGGAGAAGCTGTGGAAATGTTTGTTTTAAGGTTTTAAGGTTTTAATTAGGGCTGCAGGATGTTGAAAAACCTGATGTTGCATTATTTGCTATTATCATTTTTTAAAAGAGGCTTTTTTAGACTTTATTTTGTACATTTTTTTAAGTTAAAAGCATTAATTTAAACACAAAATGAAGACGGTTGATCAATAATAAATGTAGTTTTCTTGTGAAACCTTCATTATTAAACTGAGGCGAGCCTACACATTAAAGGGGGAAGCGCTGGATACGCTTTGAGACGACTAACCATCATTTTGAATGTTGATTACTTTCTGGATTCATGTTTTTGCTTATTGGTCTATAATAAGGGTAAACATTAAAACAAGGAAGAAAGAAACTAGAACATTTTTTAATGTGTGTTGAGTGTTTTTTGTATTAATTAATCATTAAAACCAAATATGTGTTCAATTAAAAGGAGATGTATTAAATAGCTGAATTGGTTAATCTTTGAAGCTTCATATTATATTTCCAAAACAAGAACCGTCCGTTTCAACAAAGCAGTAAAAAAGTTGCACTGTGACGATATATCCTGCATCCCTAATTAAAAAAATCTTAGGGTGAAATACCAATCATCCCTCGACCAATCACAGCCCTCCCCCTGACGCTACTGCACAGCCAATCAAAACCTCTGAATGGCAGCACACTCAAATCTCAGACAAATAAAAGAGATTTCTCTGAGAAATTTGATGACAACTACAACAGGATGAAGGAACCAGATGCAACAGGTGAGGAGGGGGAGGGAGTGTAGAGAGGGGGGGGGGGGGGGTGCAGGGATACTAAAGGGGGAGAGGGGGGGATTTAGGGTGGAGGGGAGCTGGATCTCACCAGACCTCCTGGAAAGGCTCCCTGCCACTGTAGAGGAGAGGGGGGGGGAGACAATGCATAAGAACTGCCTGAGCAGTGGAGAACATGACACACACACACTGACACACACACATACAGACACTTAACACACACTTCCTGCTGCAGACGTGTGTCACAATGTCGCTAACTCCTGCGTTAAGAATCCATAACTTAAACACTCAAAACATTCTCTTGCACTATTGTATCGGTTTTATTTGTTCTATATATATTCATGTTGCTCTGTTGGAGGGACATTGCCATATCTACACTGTGGCTACTGAGCTAATGACAATAGAGCTTTGAATCTTGAAACAGTGGGACGCACTGCAAAGAGATCTCTGGTTTCAAATGTAATTAGTAAAATAAACATTACTCCGCTAAATAATCATAAATTCCTGATAAGAATGAAGGATTTGAAAATAAGAGAAAGGCTGCTATCTACTACCTCATTCAACCCCAATTGGAAACATTTCACTTTCTCTTAATTCCTCAGAAGAAACCGAATAAACCAATAATTGGATTTTGGGATCTGATCTGCAGAAAGAAAAGTGGAGAAGAAGTAAAATCCTGTCACTCAAGATGTATCTAAGACTGATCTCTAAGACCACACACACACACACACACACACACACACACACACACACACACACACACACACACACACACACACACACACACACACACACACACACACACACACACACACACACACACACACACACACACACACACACACACACACACACACACACACACACACACACACACACACACACACACACACACACACACACACACACACACACACACACACACACACACACACACACACACACACACACCTCCTTCTGAACACCAGAGCTCAAACAGGACACGCCTCTCTAACCCTGGACACACACAGGAGGATGACGATGGGTTAAAGCGTGACTGAAGGTGTGTGTGATCCTCACCTGCAGTGATGCTTCCTGGTGGCGAGCCAGAATCTGCTCTCACAGCCGTAACACTGAGCAGCCAGGTGGTCAGGGTACCAGCGCGTCACCTGCAACACACACACACACACCGTTAGGCATCACTATGTAACACACACACCATCGAACATCACCTGCAACACACACACCTACGATTAGGCATCACTTGTAGCACACACACTATCAAACATCACCTGTAACACACACACCATCAAACATCACCTGTAACACACACACCATCAAACATCACCTGTAACACACACACCATCAAACATCACCTGTAACACACACACCATCAAACATCACCTGTAACACACACACACACCATCAAACATCACCTGTAACACACACACACACACCATCAAACATCACCTGTAACACACACACACACACACCATCAAACATCACCTGTAACACACACACACCATCAAACATCACCTGTAACACACACACCATCAAACATCACCTGTAACACACACACACACACCATCAAACATCACCTGTAACACACACACACACACACACACACACACACACACACACACACACACACACACACACACACACACACACACACACACACACACACACACACACACACACACACACACACACACACACACACACACACACACACACACACACACACACACACACACACACACACACACACACACACACACACACAATCAAACATCACCTGTAACACACACACCATCAAACATCACCTGTAACACACACACACACCATCAAACATCACCTGTAACACACACACACACACCATCAAACATCACCTGTAACACACACACCATCAAACATCACCTGTAACACACACACACACACACACACCATCAAACATCACCTGTAACACACACACCATCAAACATCACCTGTAACACACACACACCATCAAACATCACCTGTAACACACACACCATCAAACATCACCTGTAACACACACACACACACACCATCAAACATCACCTGTAACACACACACCATCAAACATCACCTGTAACACACACACACCATCAAACATCACCTGTAACACACACACACACACACCATCAAAATGTCATACCCAAATCCTAAATGCAGTATTTGGTAAATTCAAAATATGTAAAAAGATAGTAAATTAAGATTCAGCTTTGCTTGAAATTAAGATTATCTCAATTGTGTTAATGTGTTGTTCAGATATGTATCTCTGTTGATGCTTTGTTGTATTCTATGTGTAACACCCGTTAGCTTTCTGCTGCTGGAAGAAAAGCATTTCCTAATTTGGGATGAGTAAGTAAAGTAAGTGAAACCCCTTCACAGTAACAGTGTTGAGATCTCCTGTAAACAAACCTATTACAGAATATATTATTGTTGCTTATTATAATCTGATCGCTCTTCAGTCATTTGTACCAGGTTCTAACAGGATACCTATGTGTGTTCATATCCCTAAAGCAGAGTTTGAATCATTAGTGCATGCAGCTGCAGCTCTGAATACAGAGCTTGGTGCACTGTTGCCCCTTTCACACCGACGCGGTTCCAGGGCCGGTTCGGAGCTAGAGCCGGAAAAGCACCGGTTGTCCTGTTCACACCGCAGCGGAGCCGCCTCTAAGCTCCGAAACCCGGTTCGTTTCAAGCTCCAAAAAATTGTCGGTCTAGAAGCAAGAACCGCATACGTCACGCTTACGTCGGAGGCGGGGTCAACCTGAGCAATAACAGTTTATGGCGAGTACGGCACCAGTCACTTTTCTGCCATCTCCGCTGAACACTTTAACATATTATTAACATTTTAAACTGTACACCTCGGTTATAGGCCCTTTTTGTTTTGTTGTTGTTGTTTGAGGTATATATGTCACACTGTAGGACCTCCAGAAACGATATTTCGAGATTTCTGGATGTAGAACATGTAGAATTCTTGACAATAAAGCTGACTTTGACTTTGTACGGCAAATGAAACTTGTAACAAGCAGTAGCGCTGAGCAAAGTAGAACGCAACCACACACTTTATAAAGTCAGGCAACACTAACCAGGCTTTGTGTGACTCTGTTTATTTGTGCCTTACTTTGACCATCCGTTCACTGTCATTGATCATTGTGGAGAGAGGCAGACGTTTTGTTTTATAGCAGCTATCGGATGGAATCAATGCATGGGCTGCACAGGTTGTCATATCCGACCAAGTAGAATCATAGTGAAAAATACGGCGGTAGAATAACGGCTTATGCCACAATAGGATAGCAACAAGTAGTCAAGATAGTCAGTTTAGCTTCGGTTGCTATGCCAACATCCCCCATGTTATACCAGAGAAACGTTCATAACAGCGCTGTGATGCCAAACAGAGGGCAGCAATGCAGCGTTCGGTACATGCCGCTGAAACACATGAATAATCAATGAACCACTCTGGAGAAAAGTACAAGGGTTGGAAAGCAGTTATTTAATTTAATGGCTTCGTTTGATTAAAAGCAACACGATTATCGAGCCGACGCCGTTGGGGAGAACATCAGCGACGTAAACGGTGACGTCATGACACAGCCGCGGCAGCACCAGTCGGGCTCTGGGCGGTGTGAACAAAACGGGGGCTGAAAAGAAGAACCGGTTCCGAACCAGAAGAGCTCTAGAGGAGCTAGAACGGGAACCGCGTTGGTGTGAAAGGGGCGTGAGAGACATGGTGGTGTTTGTTTCCTCCTCTCACCTCGGTGTCCGTCCTGTCCACCTGCTCCCAGCTGGCCTCAGAGAACAGCTCCGTGCTGCAGCGAGACAGACAGTTCGGGTCCAGGTTGAACTCTGAGTCCGTCATGGAGGTCTGGAAGAACACAGAGGAACATTTTAAAGGTGAATGCAGCAATCTGATCAAATCTGAATGTTGCACAGGTCTTTTTCTTCTGTAGATTGTATGAACATATAGTCTATGGTTTACCTCCAGTGTCCCTTAAGCTGTTATATTATGATGGTTTTACCGTCTGTCCTGAAGTCAAGTGTCAGGTTGTGAAAGCACTGTCTGTGTGTGTGTGTGTGTGTGTGTGTATATCCTGTGTGTGTGTGTGTGTGCATGTATATCCTGTGTGTGTGTGTGTGCATGTATATCCTGTGTGTGTGCATGTATATCCTGTGTGTGTGTGTGTGTATATCCTCTGTGTGTGTGTGTGTATATCCTGTGTGTGTGCATGTATATCCTCTGTGTGTGTGTGTGTGTGTGTGTGTGTGTGTGTGTGTGTGTGCATGTATATCCTCTGTGTGTGTGCATGTATATCCTCTGTGTGTGTGTGATATCCTCTGTGTGTGTGTGTGTGTGTGTGTGTGTATATCCTCTGTGTGTGTGCATGTATATCCTCTGTGTGTGTGTGATATCCTCTGTGTGTGTGTGTGTGTGTGTGTGTGTGTGTGTGTGTGTGTGTGTGTGTGTGTGTGTGTGTGTGTGTGTGTGTGTGTGTGTGTGTGTGTGCATGTATATCCTCTGTGTGTGTGTGATATCCTCTGTGTGTGTGTGTGTGCGTGTATATCCTGTGTGTGTGTGTGTGTGCATGTATATCCTGTGTGTGTGCATGTATATCCTGTGTGTGTGTGTGTGTGTATATCCTGTGTGTGTGTGTGTGCATGTATATCCTGTGTGTGTGTGTGTGCATGTATATCCTGTGTGTGTGCATGTATATCCTCTGTGTGTGTGTGTGTGTATATCCTGTGTGTGTGCATGTATATCCTCTGTGTGTGTGTGTGTGTGTGTGTGTGTGTGTGTGTGTGTGTGTGTGTGTGTGTGTGCATGTATATCCTCTGTGTGTGTGCATGTATATCCTCTGTGTGTGTGTGATATCCTCTGTGTGTGTGTGTGTGTGTGTGTGTGTATATCCTCTGTGTGTGTGCATGTATATCCTCTGTGTGTGTGTGATATCCTCTGTGTGTGTGTGTGTGTGTGTGTGTGTGTGTGTGTGTGTGTGTGTGTGCATGTATATCCTCTGTGTGTGTGCATGTATATCCTCTGTGTGTGTGCATGTATATCCTCTGTGTGTGTGTGTGTGTGTGTGTATATCCTCTGTGTGTGTGCATGTATATCCTCTGTGTGTGTGTGATATCCTCTGTGTGTGTGTGTGTGTGTGTGTGTGTGTGTGTGTGTGTGTGTGTGTGTGTGTGTGTGTGTGTGTGTGTGTGTGTGTGTGTGCATGTATATCCTCTGTGTGTGTGCATGTATATCCTCTGTGTGTGTGCATGTATATCCTCTGTGTGTGTGTGTGTGTGTGATATCCTCTGTGTGTGTGTGTGTGTGATATCCTGTGTGTGTGTGTGTAGCGTTTGGTAAGAGCTGTGCTCCCTCACCCCCTCCTCGTCCCCCGTGTCCCCGTTGACCCGGTGGGAGTGGTGCTGGCTCTCCAGGCGGCTCCACAGCTCCTGCACCTGCTTCTTCAGCGTCTCCACCTCCAGCTGGTGTCCCGCCTCGATCTGCCGCAGCCTGGTCTGCACGGCGTCGCTGTGCAGCGTCAGCCCGTCGTCGTCCAGGTGGCTGCGGACAGACGGCTGCTGCTCGGGGGTGACGATCGCGGCGCGGTTCGGCGGCGCGTGGTGATGACACCATCGATGCAGCGAGCAGCGGGGGGGGAGGGAGCTGCAGCTGGCGAGGGAAACCTGCCGACTGAGAGGAGCCCTTTCTCCGTTACCTTTGACCCCGTGGAGCTCGGAGACGTCGCCGTTATAAAGCCCCTCTCGGTCCTGAAAGGCACACAGCGAGGGTCTCTTCCCGTTTAAAGTCCTGATGAACTGCTCCCCCACCTCCAGACCCTGCTCCTGCCTGGGGGGGGGCTCCAGCCGGCTGCAGACCTCCTCTGTCAGAGTCTCTGTGGAGCTCTCCATCACGGAGGCTCTCTTGTCCAGCGGCTCCTCCTCAGGAGAGGAGGTGAAGCCGTTGGTTAGAGTCCTGAGAGCTGCAGGACGCTCGGCTTCCTTTACAGCCTCCTCCTGTACACAAGACATTTCTACACCCTCCACCTCTGGAGTCACCTCCTTCTCCTCCTCCTCCTCCTCCTCCTCCTCCTCCTCCTCCTCCTCCTCCTCCTCCTTCACAGGCGGACACTCATCCTCCTCCTCCTCCTCAGCTTCCGTTACTCCGTTCTCTTGATGGTGACCGTTAGCCAACCCTTCCTTCTCCACCTGAATACCATTTACCTTCGCACACTGATCACCTCCTTCCTCCTTCACCTCCTTGTCACTCGCACTCTTACTGATATTAATAACTCCTCCCTCTTTCTGCATCTCTGCTCCCGCCTCCTCCTTCGTCGCCTCCTTCAGGATGTTCTCCACCTGGCCCTCGGCGACGCCCACCGCCACAGAAAGCTCCGCCTCCTTTGCCTCCTTTGCTTCCTTTGCTTCCTTTGCCTCCTTTGCTTCCTCCTCTCCTTCCTTTCCCCTAACAGCGTCCAGCCCCCTGGTTTGAGGGCTGTCCTCCAGCTCAGAGTCCCCTCCCTCCTTCGGATGAGGCCCCACCCCGTTAGGAATCACTTCTTCCTGCTCCGGTTCCTCCTCAGGACCGGCGGCCATGTTGATCTCCAGCGAGCGCCGGTGGTCCTGCCACTTCTCGTTGAGGCTCGGGTCGCTGGAGCGGCGGTTGGGAGGCAGAGAGCCGCTCAGCTCGCAGGCGCTCGGCAGGTTGTCGAAGGAGCGAGTCTTCGGACGTCTGAGGAGCACAGAAATAAAGAATAGTTGTAACGTAAGATAAGAGTGAGTGAGTACCCCAACGTGTTATGGTAGAAATGTAAACTAGGGGTCCCCAGCACGTAGAAACTACCGGATGCTAACGTGCATTTGTTGGGCAATTCGCACAAGTTGCATCAGTTAACATGCGCAGATAACAGCTAATAAATGGCTTGGCTGACTTAGAAATGTTGGTGTTGTTTTGTTACGTATATTGAGGATGCTGAATTAATTTCGGACACTTTCAGGAACAGAAAAGGCAGGCTCGAGTCCGCTTTAAAATCAACCCAACATTTTTCACAATCGGCACAAATATGGACACTTTCTGCCATTTTGTCAGGAATAGATTCAACATCCTCAATAACGTCTATGGAATACACAATATTAATGTACAGATGAACAAATAGACTTGAAGTCAGTGTACTCTGAGAGGCCAGCCCACAACTAACAGAATGTAAAACAGGAAACAGGATGTCATCACAGTGTGTTTTACACAGAGTGATTCAATCTGCAGCCGCTCGTATAATCATCTCTGAATGTTTGGGTAACAAATCAATCACACGTCAGCCTAGCCAAAACAAAACAGACATAATGAAAGAGAAGTGTTCAGACCTTGTCTCCAAATAGCCCTCATAAAATATGCAAACAATGAAATGTCAGCACAAAAAAAGTCAACTGTACTTCACGGTCTGTCGCTGTGTCGTTGTTGCTGTTTCTGCTGTGCATTTCCCTATGATAGTGTCTAATAATGCACATTGTTGTCTTTTTAAAATCCATATTTTCTGTAAGATTCTCCTTTTTTGAGCATGTCCTGTATCAAAAGCCTCTATGCTGCAAGTGTTTAATGAATAAAATAACTTTTTAAAATATAATAATTAGTTTTAAGGGTGACTTAATGTGTTTTGTAATTTCTTTTGACATGGAGGACGAGACCATTTATTAAAAAAACACCTATGGATACTGTTAGGGAAATAATTGTCCTAGACTCCTAGATATGACGTGCATGACCAACCCTGACGTCTGTTATCTCCTTTAAGGAGATAGGCTGCTTCAGCCATATGTTGTTGTTCCCATTCTATGACCAGGCAACCCTCGGTCACAGATGGTTTATTGTTGTGGTGCACTGGGACACTTCCTTCTCGGTGTTTGTGGACTCCAAGGTGTGAAATCTTCGAGGCCATAAGTGACGGACGCAAGTAACTCAGTGTTCCCAACTGTCTAAGCTATCTTATCAAAATATGTTGATTACTCTGTGAAACCAGTTAAACGGGCTAACGAGAGAGAGGCGCTCCAGAATTGACGTGGCAACACTCCCGTGCAGTCAGACCGTGGCTGATGTGACTTGTGATGTGAATTCTCCGGCCGAAACTCCAAATAAACCATCAGTGTTTGACATCAAAGCTCCTGCTCTTCCCGTGTCTCCTTCCTGAGTCGGTGACTCCCACTGCATTGCTGCTGCACAGAAGTTCCCCTTACAGATACACCTGCTATTTGTTAATAACATGTGTATATAGGTTCATGCTACCTCAATCAAACTTGTACATCCACTTCGTGACATCCCAGGTATATTTTTCCAGCTTTCTAAATGTTTCGTTGAGCATGTTTGTGTTCCCCATAGTACACTCACATTTTGGGTCCAAAATGTTCCTATAGTATGTCAAAATGTAAAAAATAACTATCAGCTTATATAGGTGAGGTTGTCTTAAAAAAATAGATACCAAACATTGACATGCTAAGACTTTAGTAAGACAAATCAAAAGTATGTGAAAACGGCCAAATTAGCCCAGGACTGTAAAGGGTTAAATAAAAAATGAAAGACATTAGAATTGAAAATAGAAGCGTTTTCCGACTCACCTTCCCAGCGGAGCGTCCTCTGGGTTTCCCCCCGGGACAGGGTAGGGGGCGCAGGACTCATCGGAGGGCGTGGTGGGGGAGGAGCTGGGCAGGTAGACGGCCGTCCAGAGCATCAGGTTACGCACGTGACACACCGGGTGCAGAACCTGAAACAACAACATTTACTTGGGAATTACAAATAATAGTAGAAAAGTATGTTATGATATCAAACCAACTTCATCCTGTCAAGTTTGAGTTGAAAGCGTGATAATAAACGTCTTATTTAGTCAAAGAAAACCTCTTTTGTCTAGTTTTAGCTAATGAACATATCAACAGGTTTCTGACTCCCAAGAAGTGCTGACTCAGTAAGTTAACAATAAAATATAAAAACACATAGAGCAGGGGTGTCAAACTCAAGGCCCGGGGGCCAAATCTGGCCCTCGACTTCAATTAATGCGGCCCCACAAGAGCTCTGAAAGAATATAATACGTTTATTATACGGTTACATGCCGATTTACAGAAGCACGTTGCCCATAAACTACATGTCCCACAATGCATCTCAAATATGATTATTTTTTCCAGAATTTGACTTTTTTTTCTTCAGAATTTGACTTTTTTTTTCAGAATTTGACTTTTTTTTCTTCAGAATTTCACTTTTTTTTTACATTTTCAATTTATCCCCAGAATTTGGCTTAAAAAAAATCATTTTGTGACATTCTCACTGAAGAGACTTCCAATGATTTCCCCTAGACTTCTGCTTTCAGACGTAGTTAATTATGAAGTTATTACCCTATCTGATAATGATCCAATGCAGAGGCAATAATGTCATAATACATTATATTAAATATTTACATATGTATATATATAGTCTTAAAGTTACAACCGGCCCAATGCTGATGTGGCCCGTGATGAAATTGAGTTTGACACCCCTGACATAGAGTATACCAAGAACAACGACCTATCTCTGTTTCTGAATGAACCTGGGGCAGGATAATGCGATAATGCGATAATGCGATAATGCGATAATGCGCTATAATGTAAATGACTGATATCCTCTGTAGAAATACGGTCCTATTGCTAGAAAACTGGATGGTTGCCGATGTATCAGAGTGCCCTTGTGGTATGTACCAATTTAATTTAGTGTTGTTATTTTCTTTTAATGTAAAGTAGTTGTCCTGTGTATATATGTATTGCTTTTGGCTCCATGTCTTCGTTCTATGTATGTGATTTTTTGTAAGCTGAAAATCAATAAACATATTGATAAAAAAACAAACACAGCATCAGGTTACGGACGTGACACACCGGGTGCAGAACCTGAAACAACAACAACAAATAACACAAATAATAGTAGAACTTCAAAACATCAGCTGGATTCTGACTCCCAAGAACTGTTGTTGTTATTGTGTACTCAAGTCAGTAAGTTAACAATAACAACAATACAGACTATCATTTTTAAGTGCGTATTTTTTGTTTTCATATTGTGGATGGAAAAATGTTTGTTAATGACAATTTTGTTGTCATATTTGTGTACAAACACTGGTCCTAAAACCCTGCCTCACAGACCAAGAACAAACACAAACAATCCAGTAACCACATAAAAGCAAAGGTTCCAGACAATAAAAGGACTCTGGGGCTCAACTTTCCCAAACAGCAAGTGAAGAATTGTTATGGAAGTCTATGTTACCATAGTATTTACATCTTTAACCTATTCTATCGCTTCTCTGGACTTTTAACCAGCTTTAAAGCAGAACTGTTTCTCTCCCTTCAGGACAGTGACGGAGGAAAGTAATGGAGGACGTACGATCTCAGAGTGTGAGGAGTACAGCATGTTCCTCAGCGTCCGATTGGCCGGCCTCAGCAGCGACCACACGCTGCAGGTCCGCACCTGAACGTGCCGGTCCTCACGCTCCTTCCCACTGTTACACAGGAAGGTGCCGAACAGAGCGGAGTAGGTGTGCTGCACCAGCTTCACCTACACACACACACACACACACACACACACACACACACACACACACACACACACACACACACACACACACACACACACACACACACACACACACACACACACACACACACACACACACACACACACACACACACACACACACACACACACACACACACACACACACACACACACACACACACACACACACACACACACACACACACACACACACACACACACACACACACACACACACACACACACACACAGGCTTGTTAACACACCTCAGGTTTGATAACAACAGCAGGGATGCAGGAGTAACTGCTCAGTAGTGGCTCACAATCGGAAACTGACGTGGAACGGAAGATGATGGCCAATAAAATATCTCAGAAATGTTTAACCACCTCGTAGGAAACAGTATAATTGAACACCACTTGGAACAAATGAGAGTTCCTGCTTGTAAACTATAGAGAAAACCATCTTCACTGACTTAGTAGCAGCTGCCTGATGTAACAAACCATGAGGGAAAATACAATATTCTAAAATAAAATACTAAACATATCTCTTCACACTCGCATATCCACCCTGATCATTATCCATCACACATCCTCTGTTTCTATTTACTTGGTTATTTGATAGATTTATAGACTGCATTGTCTTCTTTATGTTTCTTATGCTGGTGTTATCTATTGTGCATCTTGTTTTGTATGTGTTTGTACGGCGACCTTGAGAGCCTTGAAAGGCGCCGATATAGAATCAATGAATTATTATTATTATTAAAAAAATTAAATACGAAAATAAGCTAAAATCAATTGTTTTATAAAATAATAACTACTAGAACTGGTCTGTGTGACGTTGAGGAGTGAGCTCAGCACTGTTACGCACCAGGAAGGCCTCGTTGAACTCGAAGGAGCAGGGGAACTGCCTCTGCAGCTGGTGGACGCAGTCGAGCCACTGCAGGAACACGGGGCAGCGCTCGTTCACGTCCTCCGAGTTCTCTCCGTGGCCGCAGCGGTCCGCAAACTTATGGCCGAAGTCCAGCCAGTCGGTCTCCACCAGAACCTGGAAGCCCTGCAGGAGGACGGCACGAGATGTTAAAGAATATATGAGAACATGTAAAGAACAGGGTAATAATGACATAAGTAAGTCGCTGCCCCCTCCCTCGTCCCTCGTTTACTTTCACTTTTTAAACACGAGTATCTGAACTTCTACTTGAGTAAAGGACGTGTGTACTTCTGCCATCTCTGGTCAGTGATGAAACTAGAGGAGTGTGTTCTGTACCTCTATGGTGCGGTAGTACGGGTCCAGCAGCAGCTTGGACAGAGCGGCGATCTGAGGCGTGCGGTCCCAGCCGTCGGAGCAGTGGACGAGGACCGGGCGGTGGTCCCGCTCCACGGCGTTCATCACCAGCAGAGACGCCTTCAGGAGCAGAGACAGGTTCTGCAGCCACTTGGTGCTCTCCAGAGCAGACAGCCAGCTACACACACCCACACCCACACCCACACCCACACCCACACACACACACACACACACACACACACACACACACACACACACACACACACACACACACACACACACACACACACACACACACACACACCCACACCCACACACACACACACACACACACACACACACACACACACACACACACACACCCACACCCACACCCACACCCACACACACACACACACACACACACACACACACACACACACACACACACACACACACACACAAAAGCAGCGGCAAAGAGAAAAGTCTTCAGCCTGGATTTAAAAGTAGTCGCAGCAGACCTGCAGGTTTCTGAGAGTTTGATCCAGATATTTGGAGCACAATAAGTTCTGACTGTGGGTCAGAGTCCTGCATCGGGTCGGGTACCCGCGGACCCGTGCAGGACTCTGCTGTGGGGACAGGAAGCTGACCGGAAGACCTGAGAGATCTGGACGGTTCATCCATCAGACCTCATGTGCCTCTTAGTGACAGTCCATATGAGGACAGATCATGGCCTCGTGCCACATACCGCAGCATTAATAGTTTCTTACGGTTTGCTTCGCCCGTCAACAACATCTCTATGGATTCAATTAGCTAAGAGCGAAACCGCCGGGACTAAAACGATTTATATAATATCTCTAATATACTGAAAAAGTAGCAGGATAAATACAACATTCAATCAAAAAAAGCTCTAAGCTCTGTCTGAAACCAGAGCCCAGTCTGCTCTGATTGGTTAGCTGGCCGACTCTGTTGTGATTGGTCAACCACTTAGAGATGTCCCGCCCCTTAGCCTATCACGTACAATGTGTTGGAATGCTTAACAAAGGAATTGTAGCCTTTGCAGACCATTTACATGCACTAAAACCTATTGAACTCACTACAGGAAAGGGGAAAGGGCCTCTTTAATTAATAAGTGCTCAAATATGATTATCTCTCAATCTGCTCAGCCCCAAACTAGAGGAGGAAAAAGCCAGCAGCTAAAGAGCTGGAGAGGTATAAATAAAGGGATTAAAAAGAGTAAATATTATATTTGCACTGGTGCCCAGAAGAACATGAAAGACCGTGTATCTCTACAGTTACAATGACTCTGTAGGGATGTTTTCCTGCCCCCTGGTGGCCACAGGTGTATACATGCAGCCGTATTATGCAGGTGTATGCAGGTGAAGCAAAGCCCATGACTTTGCCCGTTTGGATAGTGTAATGTAACCGGATGGAAACATGCACACACTTTGACCTACTTCATTTAGGAGTTAATGTTTCCCTTGCCTTATCTGCTTTCTTATCCTTAGCGTTATGAGTGTTTAGTCTATAAACACAGAGCGTCTGTGAGCGAGACGGGCGAGACATTTTAAAACACTAGAGAAAAGTGCAATGAAGCAGCAGCAGTCACCACTTTGGAGAAACCATCTTCCCACCCTTCATGGAAGAGCAGCTGCCTGATGCACCACAACAATGTAGGATCATATAAATAATATTGTAAGAATAATAAGATGTACAATACATTTAATTATAATACAAATATTAAGAATATTTGACTGGTTTTAATGAAAATGATGCATAAACATCAGCATGTCAATTGAGAAGCAGCTGCCTGATGTAACACTATAATGTTAGAAGATATTAAGAAAAATATATAATAATAATAATATTGAAAAACTAAAAAATTAACAATAAATAACAATAATGAAATGTAAAAAATGAATTAAAAAATAATTAAAAAAATAAAAAAATAAAAAATTGAGAATATTCGACTGTTTTTAGTAAAAAAAAGAAGATGTCTGTGTTTTTTGTACTTATTCTGCCTGTACAGTTGTTTTGTGTTTTGATCAAAGTTCATGTATAGACAAATCGAGTCAGGGAAAACTAAATGTTGCCCCCAGTCAGAGATTGTTTTTGTTTACGTTTGGGATTAACAGCTTGAAGGTCGGAAACTGGAAATCTAAACTGGGAAAGTCTACAAGTTCAGTCTATAGGCAATCATGCATTGCATATTAAACACATTAGGAAATTGCTTTTGTGAGATTTTAAATTGTGTGCAAAAGACACTTTAGGCAATATTACATATATAATCCACCCTATAAGGAACATGGACATGTACTGGATGTACTTTGAATGTACTTTGTTAGATTTTTGGTCTGTTTTGGTCTCCCGATACGATCGTTGAACCACTTTTAACAAAGTAAGCAAGAGCGATTAAATGACACCTCCTCGCAGCGTCCAGATGGAAACAGATCCTGCTCTCGGGGTTTCTAAATCAGGCACAGATGTACGGCCAGCCAACACCAAAACACAGCTGTGTTACCTACGGTTACAGCACAGAGCTCTGAGTTTGATCCTGCAGAGTTCGGTGGGGAAATCTGGAGGAGTAAAAGTGAGACGTACTTGGCTGGATCGGGCATCTGAGTGCAGAGGAAACGCAGAGACTGGAAACTCTTGCGGATGGAGTGGATGTTGGCCATGCCCATAAACACCACCTCACAGTTGGGGTAGTACTCTGGAACAGCAGGAGGGTTTCATAAAGGAGAGAGTTAAACCAGAGACATCAGGAAAATACTGTTTGTTTTACCACGGGGAAACTGGGTTAGGTGACAAATGCTCCATTTTAGAATGAAATCAATACAAATTCAATTTAGAAAAAAAAAATATGTATATGTATTTAATAATGCTGTCAAAATTATCGCGTTAACGGCAGTTGAATTTTTTTTTTTTGAATTTTTTTTTTTTGAATTAATTGCGTTAAAATATTTAACGCATGTGCAGAATGGCCCGCCCCATACGTGCCATCAGTGGCAGCGCCAGGGTATGGCTGGGGTAGGCTACACCCATACCGAGAAATGGCTTAGCCCCACCATGAAAAATGATGTTAAAGTAAGCAAAATAAAGTCCGCCAACTCGCGGAGTAAATTGCACAGACAGTAGTTAGTAAGATTGATTTCAGAAGCCACTTGTCTGGAAATACTGAAGACCAGAAACGGTTTTGAAAACTTTTGTCACGTAGTGATCGTCTTCTCAATAGAACATCTTTGATAATGTCTTCTGGCCAATCAGAATCAGAATCCTGTTGTTGCAGGAAGTCCCGACGGAGAATACTTTTGCTGTAGTACAGGGGTTACACAAAACTACACCAACCGGCTGCGGAGGGAGACTCCCCCCCCCCCCCTCTTCACTGGAGAACTGCGCTAAAACAGCTGATCACAACGTTCGCACTCTGTGGTCACGAAGTACTCCACTAGCCGCCGCCGCCGCCCCCCCCGTCGACTTTCCTGAAGTACTCCCCCGTTGATAGAAATCAACACGTAATGAATTAAGACCCCACGGTTTGATGATTGATAGGTGTGTGTGCTGTCTTTCATTTTGACACGCAGAAAAATGTTATAAACATAGATACTGTATGTTAAATGGATATATCCGCCTTCTTTCATTTATCTTTCCATTCCCACAATATACATAAAGAAATGGCATATTTTGGACATAGTTCAAATGGTGATTAATCTGATTAATTAATTTTTAAACTGTGATTAATCTGATTAAAATTGTAATCGTTTGACAGCCCTAGTATTTAAACATAAGATGATAAAGAAAAGAGAACAATTAAAAAAAATTAAATTAAATAAAGCTAAATATAAAATACAACAAAATAAAAATATTTATAAGAATAAAAAAAGTTATAATATGAAATAAAAAGATAAATTACAATAATAAATAAATATATTCATATAAATTAAATATATATATATATATATATATATATATATATATACACACACATTGTATAAAGTATAATGTCAAATAAAAAATAAATGTATACAAATGTAAAAAGTTGAAAGTAACATTTCCAATTCAAGATACAAATAGTCAAAATGCACACATTGTACCACAAGATAAAAATACAAATAAAAAAGGGGGAGGTTTTCATTTCTCACACAGAAACAATCACATTTTCCTGGATCCACGGCACATTTTGATCTGCTGCTATCTGATTTGAGGAGACCTACCTGGGCATTCGCAGCCGCCCCCCTTGGCCCGGTTAGCTACAGCAGCGGCGTAGGAGCGAGCGTCCAGGATCAGCAGCTTGTGAGGCTGCGAGGCCAACGTCTCCACCTCCGTGCTGTGGGTCATCGAGGACTCTGATACACACACAGGAACAGAGAGGACACGTCACGACCCAGGTAGTACAGCAGTAGGGTTACTGTTGAGGTTATCAGAACAACTAATGGGTCAATTAAATAAACGCCTGAAAGGGGCAATAGCATTTTGAGTTCCTATAAATCTGGACATGTTTTCTATAAACGGTATATATCTGAGACCTATAATGTATGCCTACTATTAGTATAATAGGAGACCTTTAAGCTCTTACCAAAGTCAGTGTCTGGCAGGTCGGTGCCGTTGCTGTAGCCCCCCCCCCCGTTGGTGAGGTGTTTCCTGGGGGATCCCACCACAGCGCAGGCTTTAGCGATGGATTGAACCAGGTGCTCATCGTCAGCGTTCCTCCAGCCCCACCAGCTCACCTCCGGCTGGCCGCAGCGGGCGATCACTGCCCCCGTCGTCTGGTGCCTGTGTGTGTGTGTGAGAGAAGTTAGAGAAGTTAGCCAAAACACAACATCATGTTAGCTCCACTGTCTTAAAAGAGGTATATTTTCTGCTACTTTTCAACTCCCCGCTCTACAAAGATCCCCTTTTTCCAAAGCGTATATTCATATATCAGTGATGAACCTGACTTCCATGACATTCCGTGTTGTACACATAGTCAAACTGCATTTTTGTTTACTATCCTACAAAACCAGACCATACAACTGCACAGAACATCACCAGGACGGAGCTGCCATCCATGGAGGACCTCTACTCCCAGCGGCTCAGGAAGAAAGCCCTCAGGATTATAAAAGACCCTCATCACCCCAGCCACAAACGGTTCTGTCGGCTGCCGTCTGGCAGGCGGTACCGCAGCATCCGGACTAAAACCACCAGACTCAGAGACAGTTTCATCCCACAGGCCAGAAGACTATTAAACACCTGAACTTTGAAACAACATCCATAACATTCATCTGGCTGCTACTTAGAAATGATTTATCTATTTACCTAATATATCATATTTCAAGGACTTTAGAAAAGGAAAGGAAAGGAGGGATCACTGCAGCCGTGACGCAGTGAGCTGTCGTTGCCTAGATCAGTGTTGTTGTTCATTTTGACTCTGAATACAGCCTGGAGGGAATCATCCATCAGTAACTAGCTGTGGTGTTTAATAAAGCCACAGTGACACTGATACAGAGAACATCAAGATATTATCTGAAGATGGTAGAAAGAAATCAGCAAATAGGCAAAGTGTTTAGTGGCTGCGTGGAGGTAAACAAACAGACCTATAAACCACAGCAGGGAACCTCTTCAAGGAGCGGAAAGCCGCCACGTTCTCCAGCTCCTTGTCGGTGATCCAGGCGGGAACCAGGAGCTGCTGAGGGTAACTGGGGCAGAGCCTGGAGAGAGGAGGGGGAGAGAGAGACAGGAAGAGAGTGCTTTGTTTTGAGCGTTCAACACTATAATAATCCAAAGGAGAAATATGAACGTTACCTTTTTACTGAAATGATCAAATAAAGTCTCTCATTGTTTACCGAACTTTCAACCATGTTTGAATGGTGATATACACAGTGATAGGTTAAAGGTCCCCTATTGTACTGTTTCTCATCAGTATATCACAGGTCTCAGATATATACAGAGCCTGTCTCTGATTGGCTGGAATACCAAATAGATCATTGCAGCATTACCCATAATCCCCTCTGTTTCAGCCCTGTTTCCAAAGTGCTGATTCTCTGTCTGTTACTTTAGATGAAAATAAGGAGCCCCTCCCCACGCCCCTCTGAGAGACATCTGGTTACAAAGAACACAATGGTGCTCTAGGAGGAGATTCAGGTGATAGGGGGGGGGGGGGGTTACCTTGGTTGCTGATTGGTTAATGGTTACGCAAGCCCAAACATCGTTACGACATCATAAAGTGACCAAAATCTGATCAGCTCATTTTCAGACAGGTTTTTATAGAAATGGATCAAAAAGAGAGAGAATCTTTGTTCCTGAAACTTTCAGAGTCTCTTTCCACAGAGGGGACACATGTTGATGTAGAAGAGACATGAAGAAGAGGGGACACATGTTGATGTAGAAGAGACATGAAGAAGAGGGGACACATGTTGATGTAAAAGAGACATGAAGAAGAGGGGACACATGTTGATGTAGAAGAGACATGAAGAAGAGGGGACACATGTTGATGTAGAAGAGACATGGAGAAGAGGGGACACATGTTGATGTAGAAGAGACATGAAGAAGAGGGGACACATGTTGATGTAGAAGAGACATGGAGAAGAGGGGACACATGTTGATGTAGAAGAGACATGGAGAAGAGGGGACACATGTTGATGTAGAAGAGACATAAAGAAGAGGGGACACATGTTGATGTAGAAGAGACATGGAGAAGAGGGGACACATGTTGATGTAGAAGAGACATGAAGAAGAGGGGACACATGTTGATGTAGAAGAGACATGAAGAAGAGGGGACACATGTTGATGTAGAAGAGACATGAAGAAGAGGGGACACATGTTGATGTAGAAGAGACATGAAGAAGAGGGGACACATGTTGATGTAAAAGAGACATGAAGAAGAGGGGACACATGTTGATGTAGAAGAGACATGAAGAAGAGGGGACACATGTTGATGTAGAAGAGACATGGAGAAGAGGGGACACATGTTGATGTAGAAGAGACATGGAGAAGAGGGGACACATGTTGATGTAGAAGAGACATAAAGAAGAGGGGACACATGTTGATGTAGAAGAGACATGGAGAAGAGGGGACACATGTTGATGTAGAAGAGACATGAAGAAGAGGGGACACATGTTGATGTAGAAGAGACATGAAGAAGAGGGGACACATGTTGATGTAGAAGAGACATGAAGAAGAGGGGACACATGTTGATGTAGAAGAGACATGGAGAAGAGGGGACACATGTTGATGTAGAAGAGACATGAAGAAGAGGGGACACATGTTGATGTAGAAGAGACATGAAGAAGAGGGGACACATGTTGATGTAGAAGAGACATGAAGAAGAGGGGACACATTTTGCATAATAGGTGACCTTTAAGGCCTAACACGTTTATAATAAATACATTTGACGTTTCACACAGAGGTCAAAGAATAGTGGATAGGAAAAGACGATAGGAGCTGATCTTTGGGACAATTTGACTGCAACCTCTGTCTGCAGACACCTAACCCTGGGCAGGGCTCATATCAGCGCGGGTACAATGACACACCACCCTCTGTCTGAACCGCAGGCTGAGAGCAGAGCGGGGATCATCCCTCCACAGCAGCAGGATCTGTGAATGGAAGCTGTGATCACCTGAACTTGCTGTTGATGTCTGTGATCCTCCAGGCGTTCTGAGTGTCGAAGCCCATCCTCTCCACCTCGTTCTTGAACCAGGAGGTGACGTGTTCGCCTGCGGAGAGAGGGGAGATAACCGATAAGCAGAGGTGGGAAGAAGTGGAGTACAAATACTTTGTTACTGTACTTAAGTACATGTTTCTGGTATCAGTACTTTACTCCACTACGTATTTTTCTGACGACTTTTTACTTTGACTTCTTTCATGTTGAACCCAAATACCTGTACTTTCTACTTCTCACATGTTGAACACAAATACCTGTACTTTCTACTTCTTACATGTTGAACTCAAATACCTGTACTTTCTACTTCTCACATGTTGAACACAAATACCTGTACTTTCTACTTCTTACATGTTGAACTCAAATACCTGTACTTTCTACTTCTCACATGTTGAACTCTAATACCTGTACTTTCTACTTCTCACATGTTGAACTCAAATACCTGTACTTTCTACTTCTTACATGTTGAACTCAAATACCTGTACTTTCTACTTCTCACATGTTGAACTCAAATACCTGTACTTTCTACTTCTCACATGTTGAACCCAAATACCTGTACTTTCTACTTCTTACATGTTGAACTCAAATACCTGTACTTTCTACTTCTCACATGTTGAACTCAAATACCTGTACTTTCTACTTCTTACATGTTGAACTCAAATACCTGTACTTTCTACTTCTTACATGTTGAACTCAAATACCTGTACTTTCTACTTCTTACATGTTGAACTCAAATACCTGTACTTTCTACTTCTCACATGTTGAACCCAAATACCTGTACTTTCTACTTCTTATATGTTGAACACAAATACCTGTACTTTCCACTTCTTACATGTTGAACCCAAATACCTGTACTTTCTACTTCTCACATGTTGAACCCAAATACCTGTACTTTCTACTTCTTATATGTTGAACACAAATACCTGTACTTTCCACTTCTTACATGTTGAACACAAATACCTGTACTTTCTACTTCTCACATGTTGAACTCAAATACCTGTACTTTCTACTTCTTACATGTTGAACTCAAATACCTGTACTTTCTACTTCTTACATGTTGAACTCAAATACCTGTACTTTCTACTTCTTACATGTTGAACTCAAATACCTGTACTTTCTACTTCTTACATGTTGAACTCAAATACCTGTACTTTCTACTTCTTACATGTTGAACTCAAATACCTGTACTTTCTACTTCTCTCATGTTGAACCCAAATACCTGTACTTTCTACTTCTCACATGTTGAACCCAAATACCTGTACTTTCTACTTCTTACATGTTGAACACAAATACCTGTACTTTCTACTTCTTACATGTTGAACACAAATACCTGTACTTTCTACTTCTCACATGTTGAACCCAAATACCTGTACTTTCTACTTCTTACATGTTGAACTCAAATACCTGTACTTTCTACTTCTTACATGTTGAACTCAAATACCTGTACTTTCTACTTCTTACACGTTGAACTCAAATACCTGTACTTTCTACTTCTTACATGTTGAACTCAAATACCTGTACTTTCTACTTCTCACATGTTGAACCCAAATACCTGTACTTTCTACTTCTTATATGTTGAACACAAATACCTGTACTTTCCACTTCTTACATGTTGAACCCAAATACCTGTACTTTCTACTTCTCACATGTTGAACACAAATACCTGTACTTTCCACTTCTTACATGTTGAACCCAAATACCTGTACTTTCTACTTCTTACATGTTGAACACAAATACCTGTACTTTCCACTTCTTACATGTTGAACCCAAATACCTGTACTTTCTACTTCTTATATGTTGAACACAAATACCTGTACTTTCCACTTCTTACATGTTGAACACAAATACCTGTACTTTCTACTTCTCACATGTTGAACTCAAATACCTGTACTTTCTACTTCTTACATGTTGAACTCAAATACCTGTACTTTCTACTTCTTACATGTTGAACTCAAATACCTGTACTTTCTACTTCTTACATGTTGAACTCAAATACCTGTACTTTCTACTTCTTACATGTTGAACTCAAATACCTGTACTTTCTACTTCTTACATGTTGAACTCAAATACCTGTACTTTCTACTTCTTACATGTTGAACTCAAATACCTGTACTTTCTACTTCTCTCATGTTGAACCCAAATACCTGTACTTTCTACTTCTCACATGTTGAACCCAAATACCTGTACTTTCTACTTCTTACATGTTGAACACAAATACCTGTACTTTCTACTTCTCACATGTTGAACCCAAATACCTGTACTTTCTACTTCTTACATGTTGAACTCAAATACCTGTACTTTCTACTTCTTACATGTTGAACACAAATACCTGTACTTTCTACTTCTCACATGTTGAACCCAAATACCTGTACTTTCTACTTCTTACATGTTGAACTCAAATACCTGTACTTTCTACTTCTTACATGTTGAACTCAAATACCTGTACTTTCTACTTCTTACATGTTGAACTCAAATACCTGTACTTTCTACTTCTTACATGTTGAACTCAAATACCTGTACTTTCTACTTCTTACATGTTGAACTCAAATACCTGTACTTTCTACTTCTTACATGTTGAACACAAATACCTGTACTTTCTACTTCTTACATGTTGAACACAAATACCTGTACTTTCTACTTCTTACATGTTGAACTCAAATACCTGTACTTTCTACTTCTTACATGTTGAACACAAATACCTGTACTTTCTACTTCTTACATGTTGAACTCAAATACCTGTACTTTCTACTTCTTACATGTTGAACTCAAATACCTGTACTTTCTACTTCTTACATGTTGAACTCAAATACCTGTACTTTCTACTTCTTACATGTTGAACTCAAATACCTGTACTTTCTACTTCTTACATGTTGAACACAAATACCTGTACTTTCGACTTCTTACAAGTTGAACTCAAATACCTGTACTTTCTACTTCTTACATGTTGAACTCAAATACCTGTACTTTCTACTTCTTACATGTTGAACTCAAATACCTGTACTTTCTACTTCTTACATGTTGAACTCAAATACCTGTACTTTCTACTTCTTACATGTTGAACTCAAATACCTGTACTTTCTACTTCTTACATGTTGAACTCAAATACCTGTACTTTCTACTTCTTACATGTTGAACACAAATACCTGTACTTTCTACTTCTTACATGTTGAACACAAATACCTGTACTTTCTACTTCTTACATGTTGAACACAAATACCTGTACTTTCTACTTCTTACATGTTGAACACAAATACCTGTACTTTCTACTTCTTACATGTTGAACTCAAATACCTGTACTTTCTACTTCTAACATGTTGAACCCAAATACCTGTACTTTCTACTTCTTAAATGTTGAACCCAAATACCTGTACTTTCTACTTCTTACATGTTGAACACAAATACCTGTACTTTCTACTTCTTACATGTTGAACCCAAATACCTGTACTTTCTACTTCTTACATGTTGAACCCAAATACCTGTACTTTCTACTTCTTAAATGTTGAACCCAAATACCTGTACTTTCTACTTCTTACATGTTGAACCCAAATACCTGTACTTTCTACTTCTTACATGTTGAACTCAAATACCTGTACTTTCTACTTCTTACATGTTGAACTCAAATACCTGTACTTTCTACTTCTTACATGTTGAACTCAAATACCTGTACTTTCTACTTCTTACATGTTGAACACAAATACCTGTACTTTCTACTTCTTACATGTTGAACCCAAATACCTGTACTTTCTACTTCTCTCATTTTCCAAACAGCTGGTTCCTTTAGTCTGAATGTGTGTTTGGTGGCGTGATCATTATTCTTTAGAGTCATTGCGTGCCTATTGATTTGAACACGATCCGTGTATCCATCATTTCCTGGTCTTCTCTAAAGAAGAGGGACCAATGGAAACGTTGTCATGTTGCCGTTGTTCAGCATGGAAACATTCATTAGCTAACAATGACATTATTGTTCTATTAATATAAAGGGAGGTCAGGTACTCTTTAAAACAGCTGCTAGTTATGGGTACTTTTTACTGAAGTACACTTCAAAGCCTCTTTACTTTGACTTGAGTAAAGAAGTTTAGTCAGTACTTCTACTTTCACCAGAGTATTTTTAAACACGAGTATCTGTACTTCTACTTGAGTAAAGGATGTGTGTGCTTTTGCCTTCTCTGCCGATAAGACCCTGAGTCAACATAAGAGCCTTTGTTTTTGAGTGGAAAGGCGCTGGGCCGTTTCCTCCCAGCATTTCATCAGGAAAACTCTCCCTCTGCTTTTTCTCGTAACAAAGACAACAAATTCTCGACAATGTGATAAACCAGCATCACTCCCTTGTATCTCATCATCTGTTGGAGCTACTATACCTCCGTTTGTTTACTATTAAAACTAAATGGATGATGCTTTCTCTCACACTTTGTATTGAACAGCTGGTCGCCGCTCAGTCTGACTGCCATAGAGCGAGGAGGACAATCGGAGTACGGAGATTAAAGGTCACACACTCATACATGTTGTACATATCGAAGTACAACACTGAGCGGCAGCCACATGCGGGGTCCGGATGATATCTATTAAAAGCTTTTGGTTTTTTGTTCGGATCATTGTTATCTGGCAAAACAAGTTTGTCCTTCATGCCTGCTGTGACGTCTCCGGCGTTTCACTGAAGAGCTACAATATTATAACTCGAAGCAGTTGGAGCGGCAGCAAGTGCTCAGAAAGAACAAGTTAGGTGCAACAACATTTTTCCTGGAGATGGCTGCGTGCAACTGCATATGCCCTGGTCTCATTGGTATCAATTAAAAACCACTCACTGCAACAACAAGGGTCTCATGTGGTCACAAAAGGCGCTTCTATGCCTTTGTTTTATCGTTTCAGTCTGAAAGACACTATCAACACAAGCTTCTCTGTCCAATTTCTACCGTGACGTCACTGGAGTGTGTCTAAAATAAACGAGTGCTTCAGAGGGGCTGTAAAAAGAATAGCTGGAGCAGATGCAGAGCTTTTAGTCGACTGCATGCACCCTATCCTCATTGGAACAGTTTAAACAGACACTAAGTGAACACAGGCTCTAACACTTTTAACTGTATCAAGGTATGATGATATTTCATCTGTTTGCATGTTTGTTTGTTCCTCTCTATTGTTGTACTGCTGTTCCTATTTATTGTTGTACTGCTATTTATTTATTGTTGTACTGATGGTATCTGCTGTACTCTATTTAATTATGTTTTTATTTTCTAGTCTTGTTGTGGTCATTTAACATCTTGCCAAGGACAACAGTTGAAAATTAGCCTGCTGGCTAATACTGGCTCATTTACAGCAATGTGAATTAATGTGCACTGTCCTTTAAATAAACAAACAAACAAACAAACAAACAAACACCAGAGGGGTCACATGAGGTCATCAGGAGACGGGGGTTACCTAACTCACCTGTTCACTGTTACTTTATTATTTGCCCCTCTTGTTTGTCCAAATCAACATTTACTTATTATAGCCCCAAATGTCAAGAAATGCCTCAAAGGGCTGTACAAAGCAAAATACAGAATCAAAAATACAAACGTCATAGCATAACAATTATAAAAACATTATGCAACATTATACATCAACATAAGTATTGCCATGTGATAAAAGCATGTGACAGAAGTGATGGTAATGGAGATGGAAACTAGGAAATTAGTTTACAAGGAAGACAGATGCGAAGAGATGGGTTTTGAGTTTGCTTTTAAAGGAGTCCTTTAAGACGATTCCAAAGGAGAGGTGCTCGAAATGAAAAGGCTCTGACACCTACGGATCATTTGTGAATTCTGGGGATGGAAAGGAGACATTAGGAGGCATTATGTGATCGTGGGAGCCTGGTAGATATTTGCGGGGTAATTAATGATGATAGATATGGAAGTGCTAGTTCATGTAAGATTTTAAAGGTTAATAGTAAAATCTTGAAGTCTGATCTTGTTTGTTCCCCGTGTAAAGTGGCCTTGGATCCCTTGAAAGGCGCTATACAAATGTAATCAATTATTATTATTCTTCTGACCTGGTCTGCAGAGCTCCCCGTGCTGCTCCTTCTCCCCGGCGTAGACCTCCATGCACCAGGCGTGGAAGGCGAAGGAGAAGAGTTCCTCCAGGCGAGGGGGGGGGCGCACCACCACGTTCAGGCGCTTCAGCCACTCCTGACACTGCTCAATGGTGGAGAACTGACACCTGGGGGGGGAAGGTCAGAGCAAACGTTAGAACGAAATCATGCTTCAAATATTTGAGAAGGCACAAGGATACGAGAAACTTCAATGCAAATATTATATTTTAAGAGATTTTTTTTTAAATGTTTTTATAATTATTTTTATTATACTGTGTACCATGTAAAAATAACACTTTTCAATTTCTAAATAATATTTTACGCCATGTTTTTTGTCTTTGGGGGCAAAGGTCAGAGCACACATTACACCTTAGTACCGCTTAAAATATTTGAGAAGGCACGAGGCTACGAGATCGAGACCAGGAATTACTATAATTTTAGAGATTTTCTTTTATGATTTTTTTTATATTACTGTGTACTTTTTATATTTATTTATTAATACATGTGTTATTGTTTTTCACCATTGCTCATTCCTCATGTAAAATAACACTTTTCAAATTCTAAATAATATTTTACGGCATGTTTTTTTGTCTTTTAATTTGTAAACGATGGATAAAATGAACCAAAAATTAAACGTAAAAAAAAAATAGGAGAACAATCTGAGAAATGATTTAATCGCCGAATCGTCATAATACCTTAGTAGTTTATTTCCTCCATTTAGATAATAAAAAACACACAAATCCTCAACATAATCTACTTTGTAATTTGTCAGGGTGTTAAAATGATCCAGTTCGCACAAAAGCTACAGCGCAGTTTTTGCAAATGACAATCTGCAGTGTCATGCTCCTCCAACAGGTCAACAATAACATATTTAACCCTTATGGCGCATTTCCACTGCAGCGGGTAGCCCCGTTTAAGCATCCTTAACCGTCCTCAAGCGGCCAGGCCAGTTTTTGGTGGCCTTTCCATATAGCGTAGCACCGGCTAGCGGGTACTTTTTCCCTCTTTTTCCGGCCCCATAAAATCGTGGTTCTATCAGGCCAGGGCTGAACTAGTGACGTCAACACTCTCGACTGCTGATTGGTCCGAGAGAATCGTCACAAGATCGCGCGCGAGATCATCCCTAGCGTCGCATATCTAGAAGCATGCTTGCAGCATTTTTATACACAGCATTTTTGTAAATGGAGGAGCTACAAAAATGAAGATGAAGACACTGCAGTTTTACCCAGCGTCGCTCCGCCAAAAACCCGATCGCCCCGCCTACACTGCGTTGCTACCCCAGGTCCTAAACTGTAATGGAAATGCGACCCGGCCTCGGACGGCCAGCGAGGCAGCCCGAGGCCTGAGCGAGGACGCTTAGGGACGCTTTATCGGGGCTACCCCGCTGCAGTGGAAATGTGCCATAAGATGCCCGAGTGACCCTACACTCTTCCATAAGTGGGTCCTTTAGACCCACTTATGGAAGAGTGTAGGGTCCAGTCACTTTAAAGGACCCGTATTAGAATAATGTGTTTTTATGCCATTGTTGTCATTTTGGTTAAGACAAATCACTTGTATAATATTTAGTATTATATTTTGGTTCACACTAGAAATATTTTAGATTGAATTTTTCACTATTTATAATTTTAGACATTTCTTTTACATTTTGAAAGAAAAACGAAATCCCATAGGAAATGCATGCGGGTCATTTTTGACCCACTTATGGAAGCTTGGGGTAGAAATACAAAAACTACAATTTCTTAAAATGTATAAAATGTAAATTTAAAATTTGAATGGCTTGATATCCAAAACATGTTTTTTGAGGAATAGCTGGAATATGAAATGATAAAAAAATGTAATTGCAAAGATACTCTAAGAAAACCACCTCACCGGGTCAAAAAGACCCACTTATGCATCTAAGGGTTAGAAAAACAATAGTTAACCGTGCAAAAGACTTCATGGTGCAGGTGAGTTGCACCAACAGACAGAATGCGTTTAAATGACAGATGCCGGTTCAGCTGCATAAAATTCAAACTGTTATGCATTCATTCCTCTCCAAGTAAATCACTACGTGTGAAGAACTCTTTAAATGGTAGCTGTAAAAATGTCTGGTATTTACGATCACATAACGAATGCTTAACGTACCAGACGTGCCTCTTAAAGATATGGAGAATCAACATTGTGGATGTTATCTCTAAATAGGTTGTAATTATGAACGTGGGCTTTTAAAATGTGATTTATTGTCGCTGATCGCTCATATGTAGTTTATTTTATATACATTGTACTGTGTTTATATCCTGTTTCAAATATCTCCTGGGTTTTAAAGCAGTCCGTCGGTGTCAAACAGGGAGAGACTGCTCTCACCTGAGATGCACCTGTATTTATGATTGACAGTAATTGGACGGCTACACCTAGTGTTGACAGACAATGAAGTGTTTGAAGAGTGAAGCACTTTAAGGATAAACCTGAAATCACAATGAAAGAGAATGTCTACCAGACGACAGAGAAGAAGTATTTGTGTTTACAGCAAGACTTTCAGCAGTAAACAAAACAAAAGTGGCTCGTAGATGCAGAGGTAGAGGTTTTTCGTATTAATTGTGAAGTAACATAGATATTATCTCTTTGCAGTGAAGCGTTAACTTTCCCTTTAACGCTCGGCTGCAAATACAATATGAAGTTGTTGGTTTTTTGGGTTGTTGAATGGATTGACACCTCTGAAGTCTGGAAACACTTAGCATTATCGTTGTCTTTTTAACAGAGGAATGAATTACCCAGGTGTAAACTTTGGTGATTTTTAACTATTTGGTGTTTCCTTTTAACTTGAAATGCTTTGCACATTACTTCACATGCTTGCTTTACATGAAGGTGACTCTAAATCAAGTGTCCTACACCTGTGACGAAGAGGAAGTGAAAGCAGGAATGCCTTTATGCTGCAGGACAGTATTGTTGACCATACCTGACGACTTTACAATCCTTACAGGTGACGTGAAGCTGGAACATATCCCGACACTCCACATGCTCGATGAGCTGAAGAGGAACCTGTGGAGAGAGAGAGAGGGGACTCAGACAGATGTTTTATATCTAATATATGGGAAATGTACCAAACACACACATGCAGTCAGTAAAAGTAGTGCGTGACTGCAAATCCTTGGAGCAAATTAGTGATGCCTTCATGCTAAAAAACATTTGATTTCAGCCGCGTTGTGCAAACAGTCCCACAGACGACTTGTTCAGGTGTCTTTCCATTAATTCTTCACATCCCATCTCCCTGAACTCTGTTAGTACACATCATCTTCTTCACTTTCAAGTTTAGCTACAGTGTAGATCACAGGTCACAGGCTCCTCCAACAGAGCAACATGAATAGATATAGGAGGACATAGAACAAATAAAACAGATTAAATATTGCAAGAGAATGTTTTGAGTGTGAGAGTGTATCTGTGCTGCATTTCCCTTCTGGCTCAGAACAGTCTCATAATACACACATGCACACAAAAGGATCCACACTTGTGTTGTTCAATGCACACACAAATGTGTTCCGTTTCATACACATGTAAATAAAATCCAATTACATAAAAAAGTTTTACATATGTATTTTTGATCCTCACATATTTGTTTTCCGTTTAAAACCTCTGAACCTGCAAACACAACCCGCTTCCTGTGCACGGATCGCTGTGCATTCGTGTGTGGGTCTTTTGAGACTCCCCTGACGGTCAGCCGATTCGTACTTGTAATTTTTTCTATCTATAGCCAATCAGATGTCTCCTTCATTCTAAGCCAATCACATGAGCGCGCCCCCACGAGGGTAGATTTCTTGCGTTCATGACACTTCATATACGCATTTTGCGCAGTCCGGTCAGCTCGCTAAACAGAGGGCGGAGCTTCAGGTGATCAAGGAGAGCTGCGAGTCTCCGTCAGACTCAGCAGCTGATCTGATCTCTCTCTCGCGTCCGGTTACACTTCACTCGCGTTTATGTCCATATCGATCAGATCCAGCTCTCCTGATCGGCCTTTATAGAGAGCACCGATCAAAGAGTGAATATCGGCCGATAATGACCGGGTGGGCTCCTTCTGTGTGCATTATGAGACTGTTCTGAGCCCATAGAGCTGCAGTGTTATCTGTTGGAAAATAGCGTCCCTACACAGAGAGGTGCTATGTGCTTAAGAGCATACTTTGAATACTGCAGGGAGAGAGCTGCTTGTGACTGAGCTCTGTTAATGAGCAGCGTTCAGAGAGGCTAAAACAGCAGCAAACAGCGGGCAAACAATGACAGGGTCGCTGCCTGATGGGAGCTTTTGTAAAAGATGATTGGCAGCTTTATTATTAGGGCTGCACAATATATTGTTTGTTTAACAGCAAGTTGCATAATATAAACACCTCGAGAAAAAACTGCTTTATTGCACCCAGAGATTCTTTTAGTCACTTTATTGGTCAAAGACATTTTAAAATGCAACTTTATAACGTTAGATGCCTTTATATGGCCTCTGGATTGGTGCAGGAATGAGTCCTAAAACACAAGAACTAGTCAGCATTTTAGCACTTCCCATCCCCTGGTCTGGAGGTCAATGGTTTACTGAATGTGTTTTTTGGTTGTTAGCCTGTCTGTGGTTAACACAAGCTGAAGAGATTTTAACGTTCTGTTCTACGACATAAAATAAGTCAGTAAATACCCCACTGGTGGATTTAAAAACGGCATTTGATAACAAGTGTCTAAATGAGACGACTAAACGCCATCAAGTCCAACATTAGCCACCTTTAGCTTAGCGGTGGTGACGTGAAGTCATGTGACCGTGCTGTAGTTCCTTTATAGCCCAACATTAGCCACCTTTAGCTTAGCGGTGGTGACGTGAAGTCATGTGACCGTGCTGTAGTTCCTTTATAGCCCAACATTAGCCACCTTTAGCTTAGCGGTGGTGACGTGAAGTCATGTGACCGTGCTGTAGTTCCTTTATAGCCCAACATTAGCCACCTTTAGCTTAGCGGTGGTCACGTGAAGTCATGTGACCGTGCTGTAGTTCCTTTATAGCCCAACATTAGCCACCTTTAGCTTAGCGGTGGTCACGTGAAGTCATGTGACCGTGCTGTAGTTCCTTTATAGCCCAACATTAGCCACCTTTAGCTTAGCAGTGGTGACGTGAAGTCATGTGACCGTGCTGTAGTTCCTTTATAGCCCAACATTAGCCACCTTTAGCTTAGCGGTGGTCACGTGAAGTCATGTGACCGTGCTGTAGTTCCTTTATAGCCCAACATTAGCCACCTTTAGCTTAGCGGTGGTGACGTGAAGTCATGTGACCGTGCTGTAGTTCCTTTATAGCCCAACATTAGCCTCCTTTAGCTTAGCGGTGGTGACGTGAAGTCATGTGACCATGCTGTAGTTCTTTTATAGCCCAACATTAGCCACCTTTAGCTTAGCGGTGGTGACGTGAAGTCATGTGACCGTGCTGTAGTTCCTTTATAGCCCAACATTAGCCACCTTTAGCTTAGCGGTGGTGACGTGAAGTCATGTGACCGTGCTGTAGTTCCTTTATAGCCCAACATTAGCCACCTTTAGCTTAGCGGTGGTGACGTGAAGTCATGTGACCGTGCTGTAGTTCCTTTATAGCCCAACATTAGCCACCTTTAGCTTAGCGGTGGTGACGTGAAGTCATGTGACCGTGCTGTAGTTCCTTTATAGCCCAACATTAGCCACCTTTAGCTTAGCGGTGGTGACGTGAAGTCATGTGACCGTGCTGTAGTTCCTTTATAGCCCAACATTCGAGTTTTACTTCAGGAGTTTGCATCCTTGTTTTATTTCCTGCAATAAGCAAAAAGTCCAATGGAAACATTTTAGTCTTTTTGTTGAAGGAGCCTTTGCGTGGCTAACTTCAGCGTTAGTCTACAAAAACACATCATCACGGCACCTCTCTATCGAATGATTTTAGTGGATATTTCTTCACACTCACTTCTGTGCAACATACTGTAATCAGCAGCTGGTGTTAAACAGGCTGAACGAGCAACTCTACTCCTCCAGACACACACACATTACACACTGAAGACACACACTCCACTCCGTGCAGCTCTGCGGGGTTACTTACTGAGACCTCACAACAACAACTCTATTCAAAACAAAACACAGAGAACAATAATGAAAGTGATGCCGGCCTGTACGTAACTATTCTGTCTCTGTGTGTGTGTGTGTGTGTGTGTGTGTGTGTGTGTGTGTGTGTGTGTCATTGCAGCACAGCCGGATGTTTGAGCATCATGCAGCCACAATTTAATCTACATCCCTAATCTGGCCACTGTCAAAATTCCTGACAGTTAACGAACTCGCTTCCTGCATCACCACCCACCCAACCCCCATATGTGAACTCCTTTATAAACCCGTCCAAATATGTGTGAGGAGAACGATGGCTGTGTGATGTGAGCCAAAAGCCAGAGGCTCGTTAAAGTCCAATTAATTTCAGCAGGAAGAAACAGGAAGCAAACTAAGGGATGCACCCATCAGGACCGCTTAATATGTCCTATATATGAGAGGGTTTGTGAACCAAACAATGACATCTGATTATACAGAAGGCATGTTTTGAGCCAATACCATCATGTTGGATCTGGTACCTGTTCCAGTTTTCCAAATATACAAAGTAACTGAAATAAAATCACCCCAAAAATTGAGATTGACGTAAAAATGAAGGGCTCTCTAGCTGATATTATACGTAGGTTTTGATACCAATACAGAAACAAAAATCGTTTTGACACCTCAACTGAAACAGAACACTCACAACTGTACATTTGCTTGAATTAGATATTCTAAAAATGTTCAAATTCTAATTTAAATCAGGATGTAATCAGAAAAAAAGGTATTTATCTTATGCTCAGAGCTCTGTACTCAGGAATAAGTCCTTAAACCTGTTACATACGTTTATTTTCAAGATGCCTAAAATAAGGAGTGTAGTTAACACAAGCTTCACAGATTTTTTTGTAAGCACCCGTTTTCCAAAACAGGACGAAATCTGATGCATTTCTGTGAATATTTTGCACAGTATATGTATTTGAGTATTTACAGCTGCAGTTAAGGCTGCTCAATTAATCGTATTTTAATCGCGATTATGATTATGGCTTGCAACGATTACGAAAATCGTATTTTTTTTAAAATATGGTTGAATTATACTTAAAGTTCAGGGTAATCAACTGTTAAACTGTTCCAATGTTTTTTCTCCAATAAATTGATGTTTTCAAAGTAAATCGTTTTTAATAATCGTGATATCAATTATTGACCCAGTGGAATATGTTGAATATGTTTTACCAAAATGTTGGCTATATGTTAAGGAGTTTTCAGGTTGTGACACTGCAACATGTTTGTTGATCTTGTTTATTATTTTTGATGTTATTTATTTAAATGTAGACATGAATGTATAATTTATTTGATTTTGTTTAGGTTTTTCAGTTGATTACCCTGAACGTATAATTCAACAGTTAAAAAGTTCAAATTATTATTTGTATTTCTTTTAAAGTACAATAAATGGATGTTTTCAAAGTCAATGAATAATCGCATTTAATAATCGCAATTACAATTATTGACCCAAATAATTGAGATTATGATTTTTGCCATAATCGAGCAGCCCGAGCTGCAGTACCGTGTTTAATATCTACTGGGTTTTCCTTGAGATGTATTGAAAATAACAAACATGGAGGATATCACCAGCCTCTGTTGATGAATGAAATAAGTTCCCCAATCTTTAAAAGGGAAGGAAATGAAACAGTCAAAGCTTTTTCTGTTGCGCAAGATTTGTCATTGCACAACTTTCCTGTTTACAGCAGAGACGTTTGGTCGTCTCAACATATCCTATATCAAAAGGTATTTAAACATTTCTTAGTCCAATAGTAGAAACACTTGAGTTAGAGCTGCCTGTAAATAAAGCCTGAGAGATACAGGGTTTCTTAATGTCTGTATAAATGTGGCGTGGCACTAGGTTGTAATAAATCATGTGGCCAGTCTGATGTGAGGAGTATAAGAACAGTTTAAAGTAAAAAAAGATAACTCAGAGAACATATTTGAGGTGGCAAACATGGGGATGTTTTTATTATTTGTAGAGAGAGAGAGAGAGAGAGAGAAGCCACCCTGGGGTGACAAAGCTCTCTCTTTCTCAACGTGGAGAAAAGAGGGAGAGAGAGAGGTGTGACTGTGATGCTTCCCCTGTGGAACAAATGCAACCAAGGCAACAGCGAGAGAGGAGGAAGAGGAGGGAGAGAGGGAGAGGAGGGAGAGGAAGGAGAGGAGGAAGGGGAGATAGCGGAGGGAGAAGAAGAGCAGAATTGATGAAGAGGAGGGAGGCCCTGCTGCCCCTGAGGACAGATCACCGGCTCTGACTCCATTTACAAAACATTACCAGAAACTTCCCCTGAGTTTTGAGAGACACTCACGTTGACGACGGACTCTTTGAATTTGATGTGCAGGCGGTAGTTGGACATGGCGATGATGGCGTCCTCCGCCCGCCCCACGTACTCCGTGAACTCCCCGTGAAGCTCAGGAAACGGCACCTAGCAACAGCAGGAGATAAAGCATTCAGACACTCAGCAGATCAGCTGCCATGATAACTGCTGCAGGAAACACACGGACATCATGACTATACCTACGGTACGTTCACACAGGACAAATGCACGCCCCGATTACAAGTAAAGTCAATGCAAAGATGAAAATAGACGCAAATCACAACAGAGCCGGCCAGCTAACCAATCAGAGCAGACTGGGCTCTGGTTTCAGACAGAGGGTGAAAAGAGGTGCTGCAGCACAGACAGTATGAGAGAAATAAAGAACTTTTTGAACATTAAAGCATGGAGACATGTAGAGACATTACATACTGATATACACCTGAACATCAGCAGGAGAGGACTCTTTAAAGTAGAGACACTACATACTGATATACACCTGAACATCAGCAGGAGAGGACTCTTTAAAGTAGAGACACTACATACTGATATACACCTGAACATCAGCAGGAGAGGACTCTTTAAAGTAGAGACACTACATACTGATATACACCTGAACATCAGCAGGAGAGGACTCTTTAAAGTAGAGACACTACATACTGATATACACCTGAACATCAGCAGGAGAGGACTCTTTAAAGTAGAGACACTACATACTGATATACACCTGAACATCAGCAGGAGAGGACTCTTTAAAGTAGAGACACTACATACTGATATACACCTGAACATCAGCAGGAGAGGACTCTTTAAAGTAGAGACACTACATACTGATATACACCTGAACATCAGCAGGAGAGGACTCTTTAAAGTAGAGACACTACATACTGATATACACCTGAACATCAGCAGGAGAGGACTCTTTAAAGTAGAGACACTACATACTGATATACACCTGAACATCAGCAGGAGAGGACTCTTTAAAGTAGAGACACTACATACTGATATACACCTGAACATCAGCAGGAGAGGACTCTTTAAAGTAGAGACACTACATGCTGATATACACCTGAACATCAGCAGGAGAGGACTCTTTAAAGTAGAGACACTACATACTGATATACACCTGAACATCAGCAGGAGAGGACTCTTTAAAGTAGAGACACTACATACTGATATACACCTGAACATCAGCAGGAGAGGACTCTTTAAAGTAGAGACACTACATACTGATATACACCTGAACATCAGCAGGAGAGGACTCTTTAAAGTAGAGACACTACATACTGATATACACCTGAACATCAGCAGGAGAGGACTCTTTAAAGTAGAGACACTACATACTGATATACACCTGAACATCAGCAGGAGAGGACTCTTTAAAGTAGAGACACTACATACTGATATACACCTGAACATCAGCAGGAGAGGACTCTTTAAAGTAGAGACACTACATGCTGATATACACCTGAACATCAGCAGGAGAGGACTCTTTAAAGTAGAGACACTACATACTGATATACACCTGAACATCAGCAGGAGAGGACTCTTTAAAGTAGAGACACTACATACTGATATACACCTGAACATCAGCAGGAGAGGACTCTTTAAAGTAGAGACACTACATACTGATATACACCTGAACATCAGCAGGAGAGGACTCTTTAAAGTAGAGACACTACATACTGATATACACCTGAACATCAGCAGGAGAGGACTCTTTAAAGTAGAGACACTACATACTGATATACACCTGAACATCAGCAGGAGAGGACTCTTTAAAGTAGAGACACTACATAATGATATACACCTGAACATCAGCAGGAGAGGACTCTTTAAAGTAGAGACACTACATACTGATATACACCTGAACATCAGCAGGAGAGGACTCTTTAAAGTAGAGACACTACATACTGATATACACCTGAACATCAGCAGGAGAGGACTCTTTAAAGTAGAGACACTACATACTGATATACACCTGAACATCAGCAGGAGAGGACTCTTTAAAGTAGAGACACTACATACTGATATACACCTGAACATCAGCAGGAGAGGACTCTTTAAAGTAGAGACACTACATACTGATATACACCTGAACATCAGCAGGAGAGGACTCTTTAAAGTAGAGACACTACATACTGATATACACCTGAACATCAGCAGGAGAGGACTCTTTAAAGTAGAGACACTACATACTGATATACACCTGAACATCAGCAGGAGAGGACTCTTTAAAGTAGAGACACTACATACTAATATACACCTGAACATCAGCAGGAGAGGACTCTTTAAAGTAGAGACACTACATACTGATATACACCTGAACATCAGCAGGAGAGGACTCTTTAAAGTAGAGACACTACATACTAATATACACCTGAACATCAGCAGGAGAGGACTCTTTAAAGTAGAGACACTACATACTGATATACACCTGAACATCAGCAGGAGAGCACTCTTTAAAGTAGAGACACTACATACTGATATACACCTGAACATCAGCAGGAGAGCACTCTTTAAAGTAGAGACACTACATACTGATATACACCTGAACATCAGCAGGAGAGGACTCTTTAAAGTAGAGACACTACATACTGATATACACCTGAACATCAGCAGGAGAGGACTCTTTAAAGTAGAGACACTACATACTGATATACACGTGAACATCAGCAGGAGAGGACTCTTTAAAGTAGAGACACTACATACTGATATACACCTGAACATCAGCAGGAGAGGACTCTTTAAAGTAGAGACACTACATACTGATATACACCTGAACATCAGCAGGAGAGGACTCTTTAAAGTAGAGACACTACACACTGATATACACCTGAACATCAGCAGGAGAGGACTCTTTAAAGTAGAGACACTACATACTGATATACACCTGAACATCAGCAGGAGAGGACTCTTTAAAGTAGAGACACTACATACTGATATACACCTGAACATCAGCAGGAGAGGACTCTTTAAAGTAGAGACACTACATACTGATATACACCTGAACATCAGCAGGAGAGGACTCTTTAAAGTAGAGACACTACATACTGATATACACCTGAACATCAGCAGGAGAGGACTCTTTAAAGTAGAGACACTACATACTGATATACACCTGAACATCAGCAGGAGAGGACTCTTTAAAGTAGAGACACTACATACTGATATACTACTTTTCCAATAAGGACTTTTCAACATCTGTTTTGCAAAGATCATGCCTCACGACAAGATGAGCATTCTCAGTCCTGAACAACACTTGTTTTTCACCAATGCAATAAAATAACTGTGTTTGTTTTTAGATGATATGGCACCACATATCACTTGACTTTTGCACGTTAGCCCCGGAGCCTGGTGGAACTGAAAGTGGTCTGAAGTCACATGTGTGTGTCAGTGAGTATGTAACTGATCACAGGGAACAGACACATATGTACACAGGTTAACTGGGTAGAGCACGAGATAAGCAGCAGCTTCCTCACCTGCATGTTCTCCTCCTCCAGGACGGGGGACTTCTTGGGGAAGATATGATTGGCCTGGATGCACTCCAAGCTCTGCTGGCCCTCCTCCTCCTGCAGGGGAGAGACCCGTGAACTCTTTACTGAGTCAGCTTTAACAACCTTCTTTCACTCATGTCCTTTCTTTAGTTTCCCTGTGGCATTTCAAACATTGTTCCAGGGGGTATTTCCTCATTCATCATCCTGCCTCCATCTCGTCCATCCAACAGCTTTGACCACTTTGTAGAAACATGTGAAAAATCCTCACAGCACAACATCTTAACAGTCGTTTTTGTGTGGAAAGTTTGGGTGTAAAACAGGTGTTACTCTTCCTAAAGAGTCCCGACTCCGATTGAGTGGCTTTTAAATTAATCGAGTAATGGCAAACCTTGTTGTGACAGAGCGTTGATTTAAAACCATTTTGCCGATGCTGCTTTGTGTGGCTGTCCTCTCCTGCCCACCCACACTGTAATGTGCAACCCAGGCTAATTGACTATAATCACCCCTGGCACAACAAACCATGGAATACCACACGCCAAAAACCCTCCTAAACTACACATAGACATTCATTCACACAAGTCTGTGAAGCAAAGAGAGTCTGAATCTGATTTATGCTCGGAGAAATTACGTTTTTTATGTAAGGCAGTGTTCATCAGCGGGCTTTCATGAAGGCTTGAGGTCACAGTTTTCTTATGCAACACTGGGGATGTCTATCAGCGGGGAATGTGAGGCATGGATATACAAGCCGAGTCAGGGTTTTCTCTTCAAAAGAGAACCGGTGGAAGAAAAGAGAAAACGTCTGGCCTTGTGCCGACAGACATCGACAAGAATCTGAGTTGCTGAGTTTAGTCCCAACATTGTGCAGAGAAAGATTAAAGGGATGGGAGATAACGGACAGCGAGGGCACATCATGCAGGATGCTGGCTCAGCACCAGGGGTGGAGAGCATCCAAGTGTATTTACTCGAGTACTGTACTTATAGAGCACATTTTCTGCTTTCCTGTAGTGTGTTCTATAGGTTTTAGTGCATGTAAATGGTCTGCAAAGGCTAAAATCCCTGTGTTCCCTCCAGAGGAAGTTTCTCTCCCACACTCTCCCATGTTTTTGTGTTAAACATCTCAGTACTTTGACTTGTATTGGGAGTATTTTACAGTGTGTATGTAATTAGTACTTTTGCTTAAGTAAGGGATCTGAGAACTTCCACTGTTCAGCACAAAGGTCATAGCAAGGGGACACACACACACACACACACACACACACACACGCGGGCTGCTCAATTAATCGTATTTTAATCGCAATTACGATTATGGCTTGCAATGATTACGAAAACAACGTAATCGAAATATAATATATATAATATATAACGATTATTATTATTATTAATTTTTTTTTATTTAATTTTTTTAATAGTTTTTTCAGTTGAATTATACTTAAAGTTCAGGGTAATCAACTGTTAAAAACATACTGTTCAAAAAAAATTCTCCAATAAATTGATGTTTTCAAAGTAAATGGATAATCGTTTTTAATAATGGTGATATCAATTATTGACCCAAATAATCGAGATTATGATTTTTGCCATAATCGAGCAGCGCACACAAACACACAGTTATGACATGATGCAACAAAACAACACACATTTCTGCAGTTAGCAGTAAAAGCTCAGACAGCAGCCGGGGACGACCTTTGACCCCGATGCAGCTGATTAGACCGTCTGCTTCCTGGTAAACAGCGCTGATTTAAAAAGGGAAAATCAATGGGGAGTTTCTCATTCTGCAGAACGCAGCGCAGGCCCCCGGACACACAGCAGTCACTGTTTCAAAAGCAGGCATGAGGGGAAGGTGCTTTACCATGGCGCCGGGGAAGGAGTGGGTCAACCAACGAGGAACGGCCGGGACCAGTCTGCACGAGAGCAACATAGAGAGGTTATTCTGACAGTAAAACATGTCAATAATACAGGATATTGTGCACACATTGCGTTATATGTGAGGAAAGCAACATCAGGCGTGACTTGAACACTGAACACTAACTTTCTAATGCAACATCTGACAAATAACGACAAAGAAATGGGATAGAAAGATAGATACACGTGCATTTTTTTAAAAATTAAACAGCATAAATATGAAGCTTGAAATGAATTACTTTAATGTTTATATCACTGTTTAAGGAGAATGTTAAAGTTATTTAGTTTACCTGGGCTTGAGGCAGTGACCACAAAATGCAATGTCCCTGATTCAATGTATTCCCAATCTCATTTCCTGTAGTTTCTCTCCTGTAAACTCTTATTTAAAGGCATAACATGCACTAAACGTATATCTGATAAACAATGTCATGACAGTGTTGTTTTTTCATATGCTTTAGCAGTTGCCCCAAAGGAGGCACACGTTGAGTCTCAGATTACATGACTTATCCTGGGGTTTTGAGACAGTTAGTCCATATTAGATTAAAAGTAATAAAAGATAAACAAAAACAAGAAAAAAAAGGTTAAAAAAAGTGTAAAACAATATTAATTCAACACATAAGAATGTGCAATAAAATGATAGATATAAATATGATAAAGATATGTAAATAAGGAAAAGCACACTACCCAGTAAAACAAATGTATATATAGAATAAAAACATTAATATGAACACAGATCACTGTTTATACTCTGAATGGACTCACTACCCTGACGTGAGAACCCAAACAACCACCTGTCCTTTAACTCACTGGCGATGCCTCTGGCAGATTGACTGAGACTGCAGATGTTCAAATGACTCAGAAGAAAGGCTTTGCTATGCAGGGGGGGGTCTGCAGGTCAAGCTGCTGACCTGTTCCATTTGGGATGTTGTTCACAGGCATGTGTAAATACTTTCTCAGGGGTCTGGGCAAAGAATTGATCAGAGCCCATAGTCGACAGGAGGTGGCGAGTAAGTTCAAAACGCTCAATAGAAAATCCATTTGTATGAAATGGCACTCAAAGGGGGCGGGGCTTGGCTAGCAGTTGGGCTTCAGTAAGTCATATGATAAGTTGTTTAAAATGTAGTAAAGTTTTTGTTTGTTTGTTTTTAGTTTTGGAAGCATGAGTGGGGATGAAATATAACTGAATGACAACCAGCTCTGCATTAACTCTAATGTGTTTATCTTTTCTTTCCCTCATCTTTTGTTTTTATGTATGATCATTAGTTGGTATTTGTTTTTGGAGAAAGTGCCTTTTCGGTGTCATATTGAAATCTTGAACGTAATGTAATTAAACCCCCTACTCATCCAAAGTAAATGGATAATCATTTTTAATAATCGTGATATTAATTATTGACCCAAATAATCGAGATTATGATTTTTGCCATAATCGAGCAGCCCTAAATTATACACACAAATACAATGGAATAAAGCACTGGTGGCCACTTTTAAAGAAGCAGCAAATAAAACCAGTAATGTCATATATATTTGTAGACTTACCAGACAATCGGTAACGGACAGTGAGCAGTCCTGATTATCCTGTTTGGAAACTCTTACACGTAAGACATGGAAATCTGTGGAGACGAAGGAAAACAAACAAATTATTTTCCTTACAAACAAAGTTGCAAACAGCAGACTTTTCCAGTAAAGAAAAGTCAAGCCACCGAAGCTCTTTTGATTCGTAAATATAGCTGTGCTGGTGGTCAGAGTGGCGTGCATGTGAGGGAAGAGATACCACTTACACTCAGCTGTGGGATGGAAAGAAAGCCATCTGGATCCTAAAGCACTAACTGTAGTCTATCCAGCACACAGGCCGGCCTAGGAACTGACCATGTAACGTCCACATGAAGGAATAAACAAGAACACTTGACCCATGCATAATATTATTTTACCCCCTGCCGTCACATCTGGAGGTCAACATCAGCTAATGAAAGGTATTGGGGACGTACTTCTTTTTTTAAATATAGCCTCCTGTGGTTAAAGCTAGCCCCAGATGATTTGGAAAAGATTAGTTACTTTATGAGAAACTGTACTCAACAAAACTGTTATTAAGTCTGGAGTTATTTGATAAGAAACAGTGTTTCTGCCAGACCAGGGCTGAGAGGGCGTCCACTGAGAGGGGGGGGGTGTGACGTCACGTCGTGTCACGTGACTTGAATTTTGAATTGAGCCGTCCCTTATAGATACTCTCTCTTTACGTATTAGTGATGGGAATTCCAGCTCTTTTTAGTGAGCCGGATCAGTTGGCTCGGCTCACTAAGAGGAACCGGCTCTTTCGGCTCCTAAACGGCTCTTCATTTTACCACAGTTCACCACGGAGCCTCAGTTTCGCCGCTGCGAGGCTCCGGCGCTAGCAGTGTGCTCCACTAGCACCCCACGTCAAGGCTCGCCGGCAGTACACTTTCTGTTAGGGCTGCGCAATTAATCGTATTTTAATCGCGATTATGGTTTCCAACGATTACGAAAACAACGTAATCGAAATAAAACGATTATTTTTTTATTATTATTACTTTTCTTTTTTTTAAGATTTTTTTTTTTTTTTGGTTTTCAGTTGAATTAAACTTAAAGTTCAGGGTAATCAACTGTTAAAAACACACTGTTCACATTTTTTTTCTCCAATAAATGGATGTTTCAAAGTCAATGAATAATTGCATTTAATAATCGCAATTACAATTATTGACCCAAATAATCGAGATTATGATTTTTGCCATAATCGAGCAGCCCTACTTTCCGTCACAGGAACACGCTTTGCTGGCGGCGAAAATAATCCCACCAGACTCCTTTGTCCCTCCAACAGAGGGATGTCCTTTTCCTTTTCCTTTTCAAGCTATATTTTTTTGACCTCAAATGACCGCAAGACGCCCCCCTGGCGGAAACGCTGATAAGAGACTTTATCTGTATTTTGTTTATTAAGGTCTGTATAATGTTGTTTGCAGTTTATTCAGATACTTCGCCTCAAACTAAAACATTGCATTTAATGGGATTCAATTCTTGCCCTCGTCCATATTATTCAATAACATTTTCCTTAATGGTACAGCCCTATTTGAACCATCCAAAAACAGCTGGTCAAGCACACAGACTTGGCACAGCCCAAGTCTTCACAGCACTTGGCTGCTGCCTGGTATTGATTTGTTGTGTCCAGTGTACAGTAGAAATAACTGGGGGACTGATAAGGAGCAACGTGTTTCATCAGGTGATGTCAGACCCTCTCCATGGTATTGTAAAGGCAGCCTGTTCGGGATCTCTCTCTGCATTCAGGCCCACAAAGGGTTGTAAAGGTCAGCTACTCTTGCAGAGACTGAAATCTGATCTGAGGTCAGTGAATGGGGAGCACAGGACCTTAGCAAAGTTTCTCAGGAGCAGATATAAAGGGTAGAAACAAGAGCAAAACCCCCATTGCATTTACCCTCTTGTCCTGTTCGTGTGTCCCCCCCCCCCCCCACACTTTGGTGTTTCTTCCAAATTTGACCGTTCTGTTTTGACTCATCACCAACATTGTATTTAACTCCCTTTTAAGCTGTAGACTATATCTCAGACGACCGGTTCACATGAATTATTTATTTCTACTTTTTAATGCTATTTATTACTACTTTAGAAATAAACAATCCAAAATATTTCTGGTGTCTTTATTTCTCTTATGTACATTGCCTTGTTTTTAATGCTGCTGCAACGCAAACATTTCCCAAATTGGGATCAATAAAGTATCTATCCATCCATCCATCCATCCATCTAGCCATCCATCCATCAATCTATCCATCTATCCATCTATCTATCCATCCATCTATCCATCCATCTATCCATCTATCCATCCATCAATCCATCTATCCATCTATCCATCTAGCCATCCATCCATCAATCTATCCATCTATCCATCCATCCATCCATCTATCCATCCATCCATCCATCCATCCATCCATCTATCCATCCATCCATCCATCAATCTATCCATCTATCCATCCATCCATCCATCCATCCATCCATCTATCCATCCATCCATCAATCTATCCATCTATCCATCTATCCATCTATCCATCTATCCATCTATCCATCTATCTATCCATCCATCCATCTATCCATCCATCTATCCATCCATCAATCTATCGATCTATCTATCCATCTATCTATCCATCTATCCATCCATCTATCTATCCATCAATCTATCCATCCATCAATCTTTCCATCCATCAATCTATCCATCAATCTATCCATCTATCTATCTATCCATCTATCCATCAATCTATCCATCTATCTATCTATCCATCCATCCATCTATCTATCCATCCATCCATCTATCTATCTATCTATCTATCTATCTATAACTGCAGTGAATTTACAAGAAGAGAAACTGAAAATGAATTCCAAAAATAACATTGTTGTCGGTTTGTGGGTGTGTACTATCTGATGGATGAAAATAAACCCATTCACTTCCTATGGCGGTCAATATAGGTGTTACAAAGTTGACTAAACCACTCAAAATTAAATGAAAGTGGTGATCAGAAAAGTTATATGTTCAAAGGCCTACTGTGGAGGACATCATAAGGCCTTGAGGCAATAACATGTAAAACACAATATACTGTATGATTGCTGAAAGTAGTAAAGCGGTCAGATATAAACCGAAGACAACAGGAGGGTTAAGGCACACCGACAGACTACTATACTAAAATGTTTTAACATGTATAAAAACAGGATCATATATTTACCATAATAATACAATACTGCATAACAAGGAGTTTTACTTTTGATATTTGAAGTACATTTAGCTGATAATACTTCTGTACTATATTATTCTGAAATTGGACAGTGTGCATTATGAGTTTATTTTTGATGCTGTTACTTTTGCACTTTTACTTAAGTAACATTTTGAAATCAGGACTTTTACTTGTAGTCAATTGCTGGACTCAGACACTCAAATCCAGCACCAGACACTTGTTACGCTGCTATGGACAGTCTCACACTAATGTACATTTCCCAAGGACATTGAAGTGACTGTTATTTTATTGATTGTTGTGCTTTTATTTATGTCTTAATGTGTGCATAATAAATGTGTCTGTTGATTGTGTATATATAAGGATATACATATGTTTATATATATTTGTATTTTTGTATTAGGGATTGTGGGTAACGGTATTTCGATCTCTCTGTCTGTACACACAAACTGAAAGATCGACAATAAAGTTGACTTGTTGAGTATTTTAAGAGTATTACTGTATGTATAGTATATGGACAAGACAGCAGGGTTAAAGGCACACGAGGACCTGCACACTGCCTGGTCATTGAGAGTGGTGTGAGGCTGCCAGAGGGGGGGGGGTCATCATAACTTGGCTGACGTAGGAGTCCAGCCTTTACTGCCGGTGCCACCTGATAAAGCATATCTGCCACACACACACAGGGCTCTGTTTACAGCTCAGCCAGGTCTGAGTTCAGAGAGGAAGGCTAAGCCCCTTAGAGCCTTAACGTTCCTCCTGCCCTGTGACACGCTGCAGCGCAACACAGCAAACTGCCTCCATCTGCTAACTCATGTTATTAAAGTTGAAAAGAAAACACTGACTGAGGCGATAAAGTACATCGAGTGACAGTTACTTTACATGGACGGTGTGAGGGTGAAAATGATCAAAACAACAGCGGGAAAAGGGATTAACTCACACATGGCGGCTAGATTTGTGTCATAAAAACAATATTCAACTGGATTCAAATGAGCGGTTCAATTGCTAGGTTAAATATGAACGTTATTTCAAGCTGTGACGGGAAATAACTAAGTATATTTACTCAAGTATTGTTCTTAAGTACTATTTTGACATATACGTATTTATTTTACTTGAGTATTTCCACTTAAAGCTACTTTATACTTCTACTCCACTATATTTCAGAAGTAAATATTGTTCCTTTTATTCCACTACATTCATTTAACACTCACACTTACTTACTTTGTACATATAAAAGCACTTGATATGCTGATGCGGTATACTGAAGTACTTATCTAAAACAATATTTCAAGTATACATTTCACATTTAGAAACTACAATACTAAAATGTATAAAAACAGGATAACATATTAACCACAATAATACAATACTGTTAATGAGTTTTACTTGTGATATTTGAAGTACATTTAGCTGATAATACTTTTGTATTGTGCAGAACTACAAAGGCCATGCATTGTGCATTATGAGTACTTTGTGTACATGTTGATGGTGTTACTTTATACTTTTACTAAAGTAACGTTTTGAAATCATGACTTTAACTTGTAGGAGAGTATTTTAAGACCATAGTATTTGTACTTTTACTTTTTTTACTTGTAAAGGATCTGAGTCCCTTTCCAACACTGCACAAAATTCCGCCGGCATAATAAGAACTGCACAAAAGCAACATAAATACTAACGTTATTTGAAGTTGGCTAAACGAATAAAAGTACAAAGTAGCATTAAAAGTCTTGATACTAAAATACTACTTACTTTCCTCCACTGTTTATTGCCACATAAAAGCCAGTAGCTAACGTTATTTAAATAATAATTTAGATTAGATATATGTCAATAGATAGAAGTAGAGCTAGCAGAAAACAGCATACCTGCTGCCCTGACTTCTCTGTGGGTAAGGTTAGTTTTAGGATGGATTTTTCTGGAGCTAACGTCAATAGTTAGCTAAATAGTTAAAAGTATTGCTAGCAAGCTAACGCTGAAAAACTGAATATGAACATCGCAATTAGCCAATTTTAACATTTACTAAAAAGTTAATGATATGTTGTCTTTTAATCGTATATTACTGTACAGTGTTTTCCAGTAGTCGCTGAAGCACAGAGCAGCCAGTAAACTGCCCGGCTACCTATTAGCATGCTAAGCTACCAACTGTTTTTGTTGTTATGAGATAGAGGGCGGAACCCAACACGGAGGCCTTCTGTCAAAACAAACCGAGGAAAGAGAACAACCGGCGGATAACTCACCAGCTGCAGGACCGATGAGAAGCCAAAGGTTCACCCGAAACCCGTGCAGTTAGTAAGCAGCAAATAAACGTCGATCAAATAGGCATTAGTCATAATATCCGAGCCGAGGCCATCTCTACTGCGTCCCTCTCCAGCTCCGAGCCTTCGACGCCATCAAAGTCTCCAACCCAACAACTTACGTGGTGACGTCATCGCGTCAGAACCACGTCTCAGGCCAAGAGGGGCGGGGCTTAGGCTTAAACATACGCCATGCGGTGCCATCATGTAAACACTGGGACTGATGAGGGAGTGGAAACTAAAAGTATTACTAGGGGAAATGAAAAAAGCGGCATTATTGCAGGACAGTTTGTCTCTGCCTGCCACAACATGAGAGAATCAGACTGACCTGATACACCAGGTCCCACATCTCAGGTATTTTATTATTATTTTTCTATTAATGTATTATGTATTATATGAATTAACTATCAGCAGTACTCGAGTTGAGGGGGGATGAGGGGGGATGGCATCCCCCCTGAAATAAAAACGGTCAAAATCATCCCCCTTCTAAAACTGCCATTCTCCCTTTCCATCCCTTATGTAATTTTATCAATGAACGTGGCACTGGTATTACTGCTATTTCAACATTAATTTTGCGCATTTTGAGTAAAATACTGTGGGCGAGGGAGCACGCACACACGCAATGACATTTTTACCAAGTCACTGACGCTATACTATGCGAGTGCCCTAGAGGGCGCCAGAGCGCCTTGATGCGCCTGTTTGATCGATGCCAGAAGCGCAGGTAACGGTCATCACAATGGCCAAGCGACCAGGAGGACAACGCGATCTGAGGGACTTCATATTTAAAAATACTAAAAATAAAATTTCAGGTAAGTCAAGAGTCAGTAATCTTAGTCATTACTCACTACTTTAGTCACCAAAGGTGGAATCTATGGACATAAGCAGCAATAACAACTTAGTTTGGAGTTATACGTTTTTCTCTCATGTTAGCTATAGCTGGTAAGACTCAACACTGTTGATGAAATGATACCACCAGCACCAGAAGAGCTGAAACCCCTCCTTCAAGCAGTGAACACTCTGGTCATCTCCACAGCTGAGTGTGAACGTGGGTTTAGTCAGATGAACATTTGAACCACAACTAGAAGCTCCCTAGAGGTAAAAAGCATGTCAGCCTTGCTTTTCATTAAGTGTGTTGGCCCTCCACTGAACAAGTTCAGACCAGAGGTATTATGTCAAGACTTGGCTTCAAAGCCATTGCTTAGCTAACAATCCGAAAGCAAGAGCCAGAAAAATTGAGACCAAAAAGCATGATTATGAAAATCTTTGGAAACTTCTATGAGATGGGGGAGAGTGGAGTCGGCAGCCATTGACAACATTGGTCCTATTTTGTATTATCTGTATAATCTTTTAATATATTTTCATATTTTGTAAACAATTTCAATTTGCACTGAATGCCCTGTTAAAAAAAGTAACATTGGGAATGTTAACATAAAATATTTGTATTTGAACTGCAATAAAATGATGACGGATCAATATTTTTCTAATTTTTTTCCTCAAATGTTTCATGAAGAATTTACATAATGATTTAATTAATTACGATACAAATGTAACCCTTTAGATACCAGTTTTGATCGTATACCAGTAACTGCTTTTTGAAAAAATACACTATAATTCAATATTCTAAAAACTATTTTGACTTTATTATTAGTATAATCAGCTGATCCATCTGAATAATAAATTAGGGACTGTTAACCTACAAGATTTGTACCATAGACTTCCATTATAACCACATTTTTGTATCCCCTCCCCCCCTTTAAATTAAAGTGAAAAAATATTTTGCACTAATTGTCCTCTGCATTTGACCCTAAATGTTAGTGGTGCCATGGCAACCAAGGGACCGACTCTAATTCTGAGGTGCCTTGGTCAAGAGCAATGAAAGGAGTATCTGAACATCCATAACATGCATGTTGTTTTAGGAGTATACTAATGATCTTTATGCTGGTTGGTCTCCCACCCTCTGAAGGTTATCAGAACACATGATGCTGGTTGGTCTCCCACCCTCTGAAGGTTATCAGAACACATGATGCAGGTTGGTCTCCCACCCTCTGAAGGTTATCAGAACACATGATGCTGGTTGGTCTCCCACCCTCTGAAGGTTATCAGCACACATGATGCTGGTTGGTCTCCCACCCTCTGAAGGTTATCAGAACACATGATGCTGGTTGGTCTCCCACCCTCTGAAGGTTATCAGAACACATGATGCTGGTTGGTCTCCCACCCTCTGAAGGTTATCAGCACACATGATGCTGGTTGGTCTCCCACCCTCTGAAGGTTATCAGAACACATGATGCTGGTTGGTCTCCCACCCTCTGAAGGTTATCAGCACACATGATGCTGGTTGGTCTCCCACCCTCTGAAGGTTATCAGCACACATGATGCTGGTTGGTCTCCCACCCTCTGAAGGTTATCAGCACACATGATGCTGGTTGGTCTCCCACCCTCTGAAGGTTATCAGAACACATGATGTCCCCATATGATCAAATCCACCATCCCCCCCTGATCTTATTTTACAACTTGAGTACTGACTATCAGCATGCACAACAATCAACAACTCACATAACTCTTTTTAAACTAATTCATTGTTTTATTTAATTCATTCTTCCGTTGGTTACTAAGAAAACGTGTTTTTCTTGCATTTGTTCACAAATGTTGATGAATTTAACATTATATTTCAAATGTGTATTTAGATGACACAATTGTACAAAGCTTTGGCCGATACTGTATGTCTTTATGGTCACGCTAATAAAGCTATTTGAGTTGAATTGAATAACCAGATCTTGTACTTGAGTAAAAGTAGAAGTACTCAGATCTTGTACTTGAGTTAAAGTAGAAGTACTCAGATGTTGTACTTGAGTAAAAGTAGAAGAACTCAGATCTTGTTCTTGAGTAAAAGTAGAAGTACTCAGATGTTGTACTTGAGTAAAAGTAGAAGAACTCAGATCTTGTTCTTGAGTAAAAGTAGAAGTACTCAGATGTTGTACTTGAGTAAAAGTAGAAGAACTCAGATCTTGTTCTTGAGTAACAGTAGAAGTACTCAGATGTTGTACTTGAGTAAAAGTAGAAGAACTCAGATCTTGTTCTTGAGTAAAAGTAGAAGTACTCAGATGTTGTACTTGAGTAAAAGTAGAAGAACTCAGATCTTGTTCTTGAGTAACAGTAGAAGTACTCAGATGTTGTACTTGAGTAAAAGTAGAAGAACTCAGATCTTGTTCTTGAGTAACAGTAGAAGTACTCAGATGTTGTACTTGAGTAAAAGTAGAAGAACTCAGATCTTGTTCTTGAGTAACAGTAGAAGTACTCTGATCTTGTACTTGAGTAACAGTAGAAGTACTCAGATGTTGTACTTGAGTAAAAGTAGAAGAACTCAGATCTTGTTCTTGAGTAAAAGTAGAAGTACTCAGATGTTGTACTTGAGTAAAAGTAGAAGTACTCAGATCTTGTTCTTGAGTAAAAGTAGAAGAACTCAGATGTTGTACTTGAATAAAAGTAGAAGTACTCTGATCTTGTACTTGAGTAACAGTAGAAGTACTCAGATGTTGTACTTGAGTAAAAGTAGAAGTACTCAGATCTTGTTCTTGAGTAAAAGTAGAAGAACTCAGATGTTGTACTTGAGTAAAAGTAGAAGTACTCTGATCTTGTACTTGAGTAACAGTAGAAGTACTCAGATGTTGTACTTGAGTAAAAGTAGAAGTACTCAGATCTTGTTCTTGAGTAAAAGTAGAAGAACTCAGATGTTGTACTTGAGTAAAAGTAGAAGTACTCTGATCTTGTACTTGAGTAACAGTAGAAGTACTCAGATCTTGTACTTGAGTAAAAGTAGAAGAACTCAGATCTTGTTCTTGAGTAAAAGTAGAAGTACTCAGATGTTGTACTTGAGTAAAAGTAGAAGTACTCAGATCTTGTTCTTGAGTAAAAGTAGAAGAACTCAGATGTTGTACTTGAGTAAAAGTAGAAGTACTCTGATCTTGTACTTGAGTAACAGTAGAAGTACTCAGATGTTGTACTTGAGTAAAAGTAGAAGTACTCAGATCTTGTTCTTGAGTAAAAGTAGAAGAACTCAGATGTTGTACTTGAGTAAAAGTAGAAGTACTCTGATCTTGTACTTGAGTAACAGTAGAAGTACTCAGATGTTGTACTTGAGTAAAAGTAGAAGTACTCAGATCTTGTTCTTGAGTAAAAGTAGAAGTACTCAGATGTTGTACTTGAGTAAAAGTAGAAGAACTCAGATCTTGTTCTTGAGTAAAAGTAGAAGTACTCAGATGTTGTACTTGAGTAAAAGCAGAAGTACTCAGATCTTGTTCTTGAGTAAAAGTAGAAGAACTCAGATGTTGTACTTGAGTAAAAGTAGAAGTACTCTGATCTTGTACTTGAGTAACAGTAGAAGTACTCAGATGTTGTACTTGAGTAAAAGTAGAAGTACTCAGATCTTGTTCTTGAGTAAAAGTAGAAGTACTCAGATCTTGTAGTTGAGTAAAAGTAGAAGTACTCAGATCTTGTACTTGAGTAACAGTAGAAGAACTCAGATATTGTACTTGAGTAAAAGTAGAAGTACTCAGGTCTTGTACTTGAGTAAAAGTAGAAGTACTCTGATCTTGTACTTGAGTAAAAGCAGAAGTACTCAGATCTTGTACTTGAGTTAAAGTAGAAGTACTCTGATCTTGTACTTGAGTTAAAGTAGAAGTACTCAGATATTGTACTTGAGTAAAAGTAGAAGAACTCAGATATTGTTCTTGAGTAAAAGTAGAAGTACTCAGATCTTGTACTTGAGTAAAAGTAGAAGTACTCAGATCTTGTACTTGAGTTAAAGTAGAAGAACTCAGATCCTGTACTTGAGTAAAAGTAGAAGTACTCAGATCTTGTACTTGAGTAAAAGTAGAAGTACTCTGATCTTGTACTTGAGTAACAGTAGAAGAACTCAGATATTGTACTTGAGTAAAAGTAGAAGTACTCAGGTCTTGTACTTGAGTAAAAGTAGAAGTACTCAGATATTGTAGTTGAGTAAAAGTAGAAGTACACAGATCTTGTACTTGAGTAACAGTAGAAGAACTCAGATATTGTACTTGAGTAAAAGTAGAAGTACTCAGATCTTGTAGTTGAGTAAAAGTAGAAGTACTCTGATCTTGTACTTGAGTTAAAGTAGAAGTACTCAGATATTGTACTTGAGTAAAAGTAGAAGAACTCAGATATTGTTCTTGAGTAAAAGTAGAAGTACTCAGATCTTGTACTTGAGTAAAAGTAGAAGTACTCAGATCTTGTACTTGAGTTAAAGTAGAAGAACTCAGATCCTGTACTTGAGTAAAAGTAGAAGTACTCAGATCTTGTACTTGAGTAAAAGTAGAAGTACTCTGATCTTGTACTTGAGTAACAGTAGAAGTACTCAGATCTTGTACTTGAGTTAAAGTAGAAGTACTCAGATCTTGTACTTGAGTTAAAGTAGAAGTACTCAGATATTGTACTTGAGTAAAAGTAGAAGAACTCAGATATTGTTCTTGAGTAAAAGTAGAAGTACTCAGATCTTGTACTTGAGTAAAAGTAGAAGTACTCAGATCTTGTATTTGAGTTAAAGTAGAATAACTCAGATCCTGTACTTGAGTAAAAGTAGAAGTACTCTGATCTTGTACTTGAGTAACAGTAGAAGTACTCAGATGTTGTACTTGAGTAAAAGTAGAAGAACTCAGATCTTGTTCTTGAGTAAAAGTAGAAGTACTCAGATGTTGTACTTGAGTAAAAGTAGAAGTACTCAGATCTTGTTCTTGAGTAAAAGTAGAAGAACTCAGATGTTGTACTTGAATAAAAGTAGAAGTACTCTGATCTTGTACTTGAGTAACAGTAGAAGTACTCAGATGTTGTACTTGAGTAAAAGTAGAAGTACTCAGATCTTGTTCTTGAGTAAAAGTAGAAGAACTCAGATGTTGTACTTGAGTAAAAGTAGAAGTACTCTGATCTTGTACTTGAGTAACAGTAGAAGTACTCAGATGTTGTACTTGAGTAAAAGTAGAAGTACTCAGATCTTGTTCTTGAGTAAAAGTAGAAGAACTCAGATGTTGTACTTGAGTAAAAGTAGAAGTACTCTGATCTTGTACTTGAGTAACAGTAGAAGTACTCAGATCTTGTACTTGAGTAAAAGTAGAAGAACTCAGATCTTGTTCTTGAGTAAAAGTAGAAGTACTCAGATGTTGTACTTGAGTAAAAGTAGAAGTACTCAGATCTTGTTCTTGAGTAAAAGTAGAAGAACTCAGATGTTGTACTTGAGTAAAAGTAGAAGTACTCTGATCTTGTACTTGAGTAACAGTAGAAGTACTCAGATGTTGTACTTGAGTAAAAGTAGAAGTACTCAGATCTTGTTCTTGAGTAAAAGTAGAAGAACTCAGATGTTGTACTTGAGTAAAAGTAGAAGTACTCTGATCTTGTACTTGAGTAACAGTAGAAGTACTCAGATGTTGTACTTGAGTAAAAGTAGAAGAACTCAGATCTTGTTCTTGAGTAAAAGTAGAAGTACTCAGATGTTGTACTTGAGTAAAAGCAGAAGTACTCAGATCTTGTTCTTGAGTAAAAGTAGAAGAACTCAGATGTTGTACTTGAGTAAAAGTAGAAGTACTCTGATCTTGTACTTGAGTAACAGTAGAAGTACTCAGATGTTGTACTTGAGTAAAAGTAGAAGTACTCAGATCTTGTTCTTGAGTAAAAGTAGAAGTACTCAGATCTTGTAGTTGAGTAAAAGTAGAAGTACTCAGATCTTGTACTTGAGTAACAGTAGAAGAACTCAGATATTGTACTTGAGTAAAAGTAGAAGTACTCAGGTCTTGTACTTGAGTAAAAGTAGAAGTACTCTGATCTTGTACTTGAGTAAAAGCAGAAGTACTCAGATCTTGTACTTGAGTTAAAGTAGAAGTACTCTGATCTTGTACTTGAGTTAAAGTAGAAGTACTCAGATATTGTACTTGAGTAAAAGTAGAAGAACTCAGATATTGTTCTTGAGTAAAAGTAGAAGTACTCAGATCTTGTACTTGAGTAAAAGTAGAAGTACTCAGATCTTGTACTTGAGTTAAAGTAGAAGAACTCAGATCCTGTACTTGAGTAAAAGTAGAAGTACTCAGATCTTGTACTTGAGTAAAAGTAGAAGTACTCTGATCTTGTACTTGAGTAACAGTAGAAGAACTCAGATATTGTACTTGAGTAAAAGTAGAAGTACTCAGGTCTTGTACTTGAGTAAAAGTAGAAGTACTCAGATATTGTAGTTGAGTAAAAGTAGAAGTACACAGATCTTGTACTTGAGTAACAGTAGAAGAACTCAGATATTGTACTTGAGTAAAAGTAGAAGTACTCAGATCTTGTAGTTGAGTAAAAGTAGAAGTACTCTGATCTTGTACTTGAGTTAAAGTAGAAGTACTCAGATATTGTACTTGAGTAAAAGTAGAAGAACTCAGATATTGTTCTTGAGTAAAAGTAGAAGTACTCAGATCTTGTACTTGAGTAAAAGTAGAAGTACTCAGATCTTGTACTTGAGTTAAAGTAGAAGAACTCAGATCCTGTACTTGAGTAAAAGTAGAAGTACTCAGATCTTGTACTTGAGTAAAAGTAGAAGTACTCTGATCTTGTACTTGAGTAACAGTAGAAGAACTCAGATATTGTACTTGAGTAAAAGTAGAAGTACTCAGGTCTTGTACTTGAGTAAAAGTAGAAGTACTCAGATATTGTAGTTGAGTAAAAGTAGAAGTACTCAGATCTTGTACTTGAGTAACAGTAGAAGAACTCAGATATTGTACTTGAGTAAAAGTAGAAGTACTCAGATCTTGTACTTGAGTAAACGTAGAAGTACTCTGATCTTGTACTTGAGTAAAAGTAGAAGTACTCAGATCTTGTACTTGAGTAAAAGTAGAAGTACTCAGATCTTGTACTTGAGTTAAAGTAGAAGTACTCAGATCTTGTACTTGAGTTAAAGTAGAAGTACTCAGATATTGTACTTGAGTAAAAGTAGAAGAACTCAGATATTGTTCTTGAGTAAAAGTAGAAGTACTCAGATCTTGTACTTGAGTAAAAGTAGAAGTACTCAGATCTTGTATTTGAGTTAAAGTAGAATAACTCAGATCCTGTACTTGAGTAAAAGTAGAAGTACTCAGATCTTGTACTTGAGTAAAAGTAGAAGTACTCTGATCTTGTACTTGAGTAAAAGTAGAAGTACTCTGATCTTGTACTTGAGTAAAAGTAGAAGTACTCTGATCTTGTACTTGAGTAACAGTAGAAGTACTCAGATCTTGTACTTGAGTAAAAGTAGAAGTACTCAGATCTTGTACTTGAGTAACAGTAGAAGAACTCAGATATTGTACTTGAGTAAAAGTAGAAGTACTCAGGTCTTGTACTTGAGTAAACGTAGAAGTACTCTGATCTTGTACTTGAGTAAAAGTAGAAGTACTCAGATCTTGTACTTGAGTAAAAGTAGAAGTACTCAGATCTTGTACTTGAGTTAAAGTAGAAGTACTCAGATCTTGTACTTGAGTTAAAGTAGAAGTACTCAGATATTGTACTTGAGTAAAAGTAGAAGAACTCAGATATTGTTCTTGAGTAAAAGTAGAAGTACTCAGATCTTGTACTTGAGTAAAAGTAGAAGTACTCAGATCTTGTATTTGAGTTAAAGTAGAAGAACTCAGATCCTGTACTTGAGTAAAAGTATAAGTACTCAGATCTTACATGAGTAAAAGTAGAAGTACTCAGATCTTGTACTTGAGTTAAAGTAGAAGTACTCAGATCTTGTACTTGAGTTAAAGTAGAAGTACTCAGATATTGTACTTGAGTAAAAGTAGAAGAACTCAGATATTGTTCTTGAGTAAAAGTAGAAGTACTCAGATCTTGTACTTGAGTAAAAGTAGAAGTACTCTGATCTTGTACTTGAGTAAAAGTAGAAGTACTCTGATCTTGTACTTGAGTAAAAGTAGAAGTACTCTGATCTTGTACTTGAGTAAAAGTAGAGGTACTCTGATCTTGTACTTGAGTAAAAGTAGAAGTACTCTGATCTTGTACTTGAGTAAAAGTAGAAGTACTCAGGTCTTGTTCTTGAGTAAAAGTAGAAGTACTCTGATCTTGTACTTGAGTAAAAGTAGAAGTACTCTGATCTTGTACTTGAGTAAAAGTAGAAGTACTCAGATCTTGTACTTGAGTAAAAGTAGAAGTACTCAGATATTGTACTTGAGTTAAAGTAGAAGTACTTAGATCTTGTACTTGAGTTAAAGTAGAAGTACTCAGATATTGTACTTGAGTAAAAGTAGAAGAACTCAGATATTGTTCTTGAGTAAAAGTAGAAGTACTCAGATCGTGTACTTGAGTAAAAGTAGAAGAACTCAGATCTTGTACTTGAGTAAAAGTAGAAGTACTCAGATCTTGTACTTGAGTAAAAGTAGAAGAACTCAGATCTTGTACTTGAGTAAAAGTAGAAGTACTCAGATCTTGTACTTGAGTAAAAGTAGAAGTACTCAGATCTTGTACTTGAGTAAAAGTAGAAGTACTCAGATCTTGTACTTGAGTAAAAGTAGAAGTACTCCGATCTTGTCCTTGAGTAAAAGTAGAAGAACTCAGATCTTGTACTTGAGTAAAAGTAGAAGAACTCAGATCTTGTACTTGAGTAAAAGTAGAAGTACTCAGATCTTGTACTTGAGTAAAAGTAGAAGTACTCAGATCTTGTACTTGAGTAAAAGTAGAAGTACTCAGATCTTGTACTTGAGTAAAAGTAGAAGTACTCCGATCTTGTCCTTGAGTAAAAGTAGAAGAACTCAGATATTGTTCTTGAGTAAAAGTAGAAGTACTCAGATCGTGTACTTGAGTAAAAGTAGAAGAACTCAGATCTTGTACTTGAGTAAAAGTAGAAGTACTCAGATCTTGTACTTGAGTAAAAGTAGAAGAACTCAGATCTTGTACTTGAGTAAAAGTAGAAGTACTCAGATCTTGTACTTGAGTAAAAGTAGAAGTACTCAGATCTTGTACTTGAGTAAAAGTAGAAGTACTCAGATCTTGTACTTGAGTAAAAGTAGAAGTACTCCGATCTTGTCCTTGAGTAAAAGTAGAAGTACTCAGATCTTGTACTTGAGTAAAAGTAGAAGAACTCAGATCTTGTACTTGAGTAAAAGTAGAAGTACTCCGATCTTGTCCTTGAGTAAAAGTAGAAGAACTCAGATCTTGTACTTGAGTAAAAGTAGAAGTACTCAGATCTTGTACTTGAGTAAAAGTAGAAGTACTCAGATCTTGTACTTGAGTAAAAGTAGAAGTACTCAGATATTGTACTTGAGTTAAAGTAGAAGTACTCAGATCTTGTACTTGAGTTAAAGTAGAAGAACTCAGATCCTGTACTTGAGTAAAAGTAGAAGTACTCAGGTCTTGTTCTTGAGTAAAAGTAGAAGTACTCTGATCTTGTACTTGAGTAAAAGTAGAAGTACTCTGATCTTGTACTTGAGTTAAAGTAGAAGTACTCAGATATTGTACTTGAGTAAAAGTAGAAGAACTCAGATATTGTTCTTGAGTAAAAGTAGAAGTACTCAGATCTTGTACTTGAGTAAAAGTAGAAGTACTCTGATCTTGTACTTGAGTAAAAGTAGAAGTACTCTGATCTTGTACTTGAGTAAAAGTAGAAGTACTCTGATCTTGTACTTGAGTAAAAGTAGAAGTACTCTGATCTTGTACTTGAGTAAAAGTAGAAGTACTCAGATCTTGTACTTGAGTAAAAGTAGAAGTACTCAGATCTTGTACTTGAGTTAAAGTAGAAGTACTCAGATCTTGTACTTGAGTTAAAGTAGAAGTACTCAGATATTGTACTTGAGTAAAAGTAGAAGAACTCAGATATTGTTCTTGAGTAAAAGTAGAAGTACTCAGATCTTGTACTTGGGTAAAAGTAGAAGAACTCAGATATTGTACTTGAGTAAAAGTAGAAGAACTCAGATCTTGTACTTGAGTAAAAGTAGAAGAACTCAGATCTTGTACTTGAGTAAAAGCAGAAGTACTCAGATCTTGTTCTTGAGTAAAAGTAGAAGTACTCAGATCTTGTACTTGAGTAAAAGTAGAAGTACTCAGATCTTGTATTTGAGTAAAGTAGAAGAACTCAGATCTTGTACTTGAGTAAAAGTAGAAGTACTCAGATCTTGTACTTGAGTAAAAGTAGAAGTACTCAGATCTTGTACTTGAGTTAAAAGTAGAAGTACTCAGATATTGTACTTGAGTAAAGGTAGAAGTACTCAGATCTTGTACTTGAGTAAAAGTAGAAGAACTCAGATCTTGTTACTTGAGTAAAAGTAGAAGTACTCCAGATCTTGTACTTGAGTAAAAGTAGAAGTACTCAGATCGTGTACTTGAGTAAAAGTAGAAGTACTCAGATCTTGTACTTGAGTAAAAGTAGAAGTACTCAGATCTTGTACTTGAGTAAAAGTAGAAGTACTCAGATCTTGTACTTGAGTAAAAGTAGAAGTACTCAGATCTTGTACTTGAGTAAAAGTAGAAGAACTCAGATCTTGTACTTGAGTAAAAGTAGAAGTACTCAGATCTTGTACTTGAGTAAAAGTAGAAGTACTCAGATCGTGTACTTGAGTAAAAGTAGAAGTACTCAGATCTTGTACTTGAGTAAAAGTAGAAGTACTCAGATCTTGTACTTGAGTAAAAGTAGAAGTACCAGAGTGTAGGAATACTCAGTTTCAGTAAAAGTAATGCATTCAAAATGTTCCTCAAGTAAAAGTAGAAAAGTATTATCATCAAAATATAGTGAAAGTAGTCATTGTGCAGATTGGTCCATTTCAGAAATATATATATATATATATATATATATTTCTGACTTTAATTATTGATGAATTGAAGAATGATCAGATGTTGTATACTGCAGGGTAGCCTGTGAAAGTTACTCCAGGTGAAACTCAATTCCTGTTTAAGTGTTAATTATACTTCGTATCAATAATCCAAAAGTAAGTAAAGATATATATGAATGTAGTCGAGTGAAAGGAAGCAATATACCTCTGAATTGTAGTGGGGTACAAGTACAACATTTGAATACTCAAATAAAGTACACATACCTCAACATTTTACTGAAGTACAGTACTTGAGTACATCTACTTAGTTACTTTACACCACTTGAAATAAAATGAATACAGGGTTGTTATGTAGTTGTACTTAAGTGCAATTGTTTAGGTACTTATACTTAACTTGAGTATTTTCTTTACTGCAACTTTATATTTCTACTAAACTTACATTTAGAGGGAAATATGTAACTTTTTATTTCACTACATATTTTACTTACAAATGAAGATGTGTGCGTGTTTTGTAATGAGAGGCTAATTGTTATACTGTTTCTTTAGGGATAACGAATCATTGGCATTTATAAAAATCCATCTTTATATATTTATATTTTTCTGTACAGGGTCTGTTACGTTTATGTCTTTTACTACATTGTACTAATTAAAATGTACTGAGGTATACAATGCAGTAACACATTGTACTTTTAGATTCCTGAAATAGACTACACATATTACAGTGAGGTCTTTATAGTTTGAAGTTGTAATGTTAGCATTCATTTGTGTGTATTATCTGTATTGTGAGTGTGTGCACTTCACCATGAAGAAATAAAAACACAACACAGCAGGATCTTAAACAAGTATGTATTGAATGATGGCTTACATATGCAAATTCAATTTCCAAGACGCTTGGCATACCTTTGTCCATTCTTTAACGAGCCTGACATGTGTGCCTGCAGGACGCCTCTCTTTATTGGCTCACACAGCGGCCTTTCCCAAGATGTTTTCCCCTTGTGACAAACCCTCAGAGTCAGAGTTGTAAATATTGTTTTTATATTAACAACTCTGATAACAATCATTCAAATTTTGAATCCGACCAATTGCCTCTTTATTTAGTGACTCGTGTCAATTACAAAATAAAACCATCTTATGTGTCGGGCTGCTGTTATGAAAAAAGCTTTGCTCTGTTTCTTAACTTACAAAAAAGCCCTGCACCCTTCTTAAATCACACTTCACCACTTTACTCCTGATAATGCATGAGGCGTATGATATGGCACAAAATAATCTTGATTTCAATATTTACCTGGAAGTTATTGTTTGATGATGACTTTGTGAGAGCCAGATTTATCAGCTGCACCATGCATGGACTTCACTAATGTAGAAAGACTGACTTAATGTCCCTGTGCAAGAACAACAACACAAAAACACAGCCCTATCCCCTGTCATGAGACCAGAATGGATTTGCATGCAAAACGATGAGATGGGCTTTACATGGAGAGATAATGCATGTCAATACATTTCAGTTTCAGTCATATGTCCATGTTACCATGAAAGACAATGTTATTTCCACATTAGAAATGCCACTTCTAATCATACTGTATATTATGCACAAAAAAATGGTGGTACGAAAACCAGAGAAAAATCTTCTGTGGCTCCAAAGAGAAAACAGAAAGAGTATTTTAGAGAGCAAAGTCTACTGATCTGAAACCCCACCAGCCTCGTCCTGCTATTTCCAATCAACGCTGCACTTTGACACATCTGAGTAATGAATTACAAAACAGCTCTCCAACTCACACCACCACCTACCGAGAAAGTTGCATTTCCCGTATACACACAACTTTCCACGGATCCATTTAATATTTAACGGAGTCTTTCTCTACACCACATCATGTTTTATCAAAGTCACCGCCACTGATGAGCAACTGTTTTTCAGTAAAGCTTTAAAAAGCAAGACTACCCTGAGAGAAGGTCTAAAACGTGGGCAAGCTTGCCAGACCAGAACTGGCTTGAATGGGTTTGGTTTATTAAATCTGTACACTCTATTTCAATATAATCAGCACATTTTGTTCCAAGAATGTAAGATATTATTCTTCTTTTTTAGTAATTGTGTAATATATATCTCTACATAATACAATCCAAGTCCTCTGAACTATGTAGACATGTGCAAGTGTTTACTACCAACTTCAACGATACAGTAAAGGCAAAGACTTGTGGACACTAAAGTTAGGTTAATGTTGATATTTCAAATTTTTCTCTCAAGTCCTCACAATTATCAAAATCTAAGTGCTGTAAGTAGTTCATACACGAGGTATTGAATATCTAGTTAACTGAGTATAAAATAGAGGCAAAACACATAAAGAACATCTCGCAAGCATGACAAAAAAACTTCCACGGACACAATACACAAGTGGTCAAAGATAATATGAGGGGTACCTGTAACCTTGTGTGTCCTTGAATATAGTGTACTTACAGATTAGATTATGTTGATTAGAGGTCATCTGTATCATGCTCTCAGATCAATTCACAGCACTGTAGTGTTTCTCACGGCAGGTTTGCATATCAAACCGCCCCACATCGCAGTATTCTAGCTACAATAAATGACCCACATTTTTAAAAAGTGCACTCAATCAGGGTTGAGGAGGATCATATTATACATAATATTAGCTCAGAGCAGCATGTTCTTTGTAAAAGACAGATTGTGTTCGTTAAAACTCGCTTCATGTTTTCGATCACGTCTGAGGCATGATACAGATCTGACCCCTCCATTGGTTCTAATAGAGCGGTGCAGGAATGAGTGCTTGAACCCAGCTTAGCATTTTACCACTTCTCAGTCCCTCGTCTTGTTCTTAGAGTTTGTGTTTGGCTAGCTACCTAAAATGAAGGTCTGTGGTTAACACAAGCTGAATAGATTTCAGTAAATACCCACTGAATATGAATTTATAAAACAGCGGTTGCTAACAAGTGTCCAAATGAGACGACTAACCGTCATCACGCCCAACATTAGCCACCTTTAGCTTAGCGGTGGTGACGTGAAGTCATGTGACCGTTCCTTTACAGCCCAACATTAGTCATGTGATCATTCTGTAGTTTGTTTATATCCAAACGTTAGCTTTTTACTTCTGGATATCGCATTCACTCGTTAACTATTATAAAAGTGGTGTTAATATGTGGAGATGATCCTGCTGAATAAAACGTGTAAGTATCATAAAAGTGTGTTGGCCACATCGAAGATTATCTGCAATAATCACATTTTGTCGAGGAAGCTCTTTGCGATGCTAACAAACGTCATCCCTGCACCACTCTATACGTGTGTGTCATGTTTATGTATAAGAATGAAACACATGGTCATTGCATGATGTGCATCAACATAATCTGAGGTAAACCAGGTGTCCTGTTACAGTCTGAGAACCAGCGCCTTGGAGGGTCAGAGAGGTAAGTCTGAAAGAAACCGTGTAAACTGTGCTCGTGTAGTGAACGTCTCACTGAAGCACAAGGGCCCTAAACTGTAAACCTCAAGGAGTATACAAAGAAAGAAAACAAAAACACTAAAGTACTCTACTCATTAGATTCTCCTTTTTTCTTGTTTTTTGCAGGGTTTTCAACTTTTTTTTCTCTTGTTTTCGCTCAAGTATAATCACAGGTGACTAACTACAGAGGATAACAGGGTCAGGTGAGGACCATGCTACATCAGGTTTAGAGAAGGCTATTGCAGACAATTCTACAACATGTACAACCACATTTTATACGTGTGAGTTACAAATAGTTCAAAACATATCACCAAGAAACTAAGTTACATACAAGATGTTGAGTATTTAGAGTCTTAAAGGACTATCCCTCAGTCAGTAGGATTTCATGTTACATGACTTAAACTGTCCAGTCTTACAGACAAAATCTGAAAAATTGCTATTCAAAAAGTAGCAAATTTGGTCAATGTCTCTTTTTCAAATAGTTATAGTGCTTTTAATGGCTTAAGACAGGGGTCTTTTTTAATCTCACCCAGTGGCAATCTACAGAACTTCAGTGTACATTTTATGACACCATAGCTGCAAAAGTCTTCATGTCAAGTCCAATAGGTAAAACAACAGCTAGTGCTGTCACATATATCTCAAAGTAGTATGCATTATCAAAAGAAAAACAACAAATACACAATTATAAACTTTTTTTTTCTCAACTCTTTTAGTTCTTGCAGGGAATTCAGTTGAGCTTTTCCCGGTGAGTTTTCCGTCTTTTCAGGAGCCAGGCTCCACTCCGAGGATGACCCCCTTGTGTGCCGCGAGGGTCATCCGTACTACATACAAGCAAAAAGACGTTGGTGGGGGGGTTTAATTAAAACTCCCACTCCAGTGTTTCTTCTCGATTGGCCGCCCTCTCTAACCTGTGGATGATGTTATTGAGGTTGGCCATTTTCTCGTTGCGTCTCTGACTGCTTCTGTTGACTTTGGGGCTTTGCAGCTGGCCGGGGTCCAGGCTGTGATTGGTGCTCGTGGAGGGGGGGTTGGGCGAGATGGGGGCGGAGGAGGAGGGGACGGGGGAGACGGACATCATGAGTCCGGGGGAGGACGCTGCGGACGGGGAGTTCAGGGAAACTTCCAAACTGCTGCGGCACGGCTCAGACGAAGCCTTGAAGCTCACCGGATCCACGGGGGACTTCCCAGACTCTTCCCCCCCTCCTTCATGCCTGGACTGGATGTTCCTCTGGGGGCCGTCAGCGTACAGACCCTGACCCGGGCTGCTCATCCCCTCCAGGTGAGGCTCCCGACATCCAGACATTGCATCCTCGTGCTCGCTTTTCAGCGGTGGGAACTGCACGGCGGTGGAGAAACACTGGACCCTGGAGGACTTCATCAGCTCACCTCCCTCTTCTTCCTGTTTGACGTGAGGCAGGGAGGTGTGGATGTGTCCTGAGGGGGGTCTCCGGTCCTCTCCTTCTGAGGGGGGGCTCCGTGTCGCTGAGGGAGAGTAGCTGTGAGGCTCAGCATCCATGTCGTTGTCTTGCAGACCCTCCATCAAAACCTCCCGTCGCATCCTGGACCTGCGCACAAAAAACTGCTGTTAGACTGTGATTGGTCAACCGCTTAGAGATGTCCCGCCCCTTAGCCTATCACAAACAATGTGTTGGAGCGCTAGCCAATAGGAGCCCCGAGTGTTACACAAGAGGCTTCTCGATACTCAAATGTCCCCTCCTCGACTCCTCGGTCCTCCGGTAGTGACCCGGAAATGAATTTCAGCGCGCCATGTTGAAGGACATCTCATTTCTCTAAATGCACATCGAGGACCGAGGAGCGAGCGTCGAGGAGGCTCTCTGGAGGAGCTCTAACCGAGGATACACTGATGCATCCTCCACGGTCCTCCACGGATGCATTTCCGGGAACGGTGGAGGCGTGACGCACGGCCGGACTTATCTCAGCCAATGACAGCTCTGCATGCATCCCCTGGATATTATTTTATTAACTGCTTTCATGGCAACGCGATGTTTACAGTGAGAACAGCTGTGAGGTCCGTGCAGAAAGCAGAGCAGTGTGTATATATATCACTCAGTATAACAGGCCTACTCTCTTTATTTGCTTTAGTTTTGTAGATATCTACAAACAAAGAGTCCATATTTTTCTAAGACCATTTAGTGCTTCACATAATAAAATACACAACAGCTGTAGCCTGATTATGCTTTAGGAGCTGTAGGTGTGTGTGTGGTACAGTGTGTAGGTGTGTGTGTGGTACAGTGTGTATGTGTGTGTGTTGTACAGTGTGTAGGTGTGTGTGTTGTACAGTGTGTAGGTGTGTGTGTGGTACAGTGTGTAGGTGTGTGTGTTGTACAGTGTGTAGGTGTGTGTGTGGTACAGTGTGTAGGTGTGTGTGTTGTACAGTGTGTAGGTGTGTGTGTGGTACAGTGTGTGTGTGTGTGTGTTGTACAGTGTGTAGGTGTGTGTGTGGTACAGTGTGTAGGTGTGTGTGTTGTACAGTGTGTAGGTGTGTGTGTTGTACAGTGTGTAGGTGTGTGTGTGGTACAGTGTGTAGGTGTGTGTGTTGTACAGTGTGTAGGTGTGTGTGTGGTACAGTGTGTGTGTGTGTGTGTTGTACAGTGTGTAGGTGTGTGTGTGGTACAGTATGTAGGTGTGTGTTGTACAGTGCGTAGATGCGGCGGACAGACGGGTCTCAGTTGGTTTGGTGTCCTCTGCTTACTTTTAATACTTGTAAATACAACTTTTGGCCCGTAATTTCAATTCCCCATTTCAGCGACCAGAGAGAGGGGGGGGGGATATATCCAGTCTCTGATTGTGTTACGTTATTATGAGAGTGCTCTCATACTTTAAATTGTATATATTTATATAAATATATTTGTGTGTGTGTGTGTCCGCATCTGTAGCCTGTTATTGTCTGATTACACTGCACTCTCAATGAATTCAAAGTAAATATGTGGGGGAACAATGTTCAGCTGATGCAGCTGTTGCCACGTAATAATGAACGGACGTCTCTTTAATATGACCGCTCAGAGGAGAGGAGTTCTCATTTCTTTAAACGTCTGCTGCTTCCCCTCCTCTCTCCTCGGCTCCCCTCCTCGGTCCTCCGCTCACATCTCCTGTGGGCGGGACTAAGTCTCGAGGAGGGGAGTCGAGGAGGGGACATTTAAGAATTGAGAAGCCTCTATAGTGATGTCATGTCTATGTTCCGGATGTAGCAAAAGGACTCATGTACAATACTTAAGTACATTTACTGCCCACAACTTTTGTAAAATACTGGGTTCTTAGTAGTACAGCAGTGCAATGTGTTTGTACTGTATATGTAAAAAGTAAGTGTTAAATAAAAAGTAGTCAAGCAAAAAGTATGACAAGTCTGTCAAAATAGTACTTAAGTACAGTACTTGAGTAAATGTACACTCCTAGTTGCAGTTTACAGTGAGACAGCAGGAAAACGGTTGTACGTGTCTGTGGATACTTGCATACATTTACTAAGTTAGTGCATCACATATTATAAGCATACCATGTTTTTATACCTAGAAAGTATGATAATTGCCTCAGAAATGTAGTGGAGTAGAAGTAATAAGCAGCCTTAAATGGAACTATTCAACTAAAGTACAGTACTTGAGTAAATGTACATTCCTAGTTGCAGTTTACAGTAAAACAATTGTGCTTTTATTTAGGTCTTAATGTGTGCATAAATGTGTCTGTTGATTGTGTATACAGTATATAGGTATATACATATTTGCATACATATTTTTATATATTTGTTGTTTTTGTATTCAGGATTGTGGGAAATGGTATTTTGATCTCTGTCTGTACACACAAACAGAGCTGGTTGTACGTGCCTGTAGTTGTGGAACCAGTTGATGACGGTGTTGGTCTTCAGGTGGAGCTGCGAGGCCAGGATCTCGATGGTGTTCTGGGAGGGGTATGGCTCCAGGAGGTAGGCCTTCCTCAGCTCCTCCTTCTCCTCAGCGCCCAGCACCACCCGGATTTTCTTGGCCTGGCTGTAGGGGCAGAGGTCCAGAGAGGCCAGCGCCGGGCTCACACACTCCGACCGGACGCTCGGGGAGTCGCTGTCCGAACCCGTGCTCAGCAGACCGTAACGCCTCTTCAGGTACGCTGAAGAGATACGATAACACTTTAATGTCAGATCAAGTCTGAAATTTGACTTGCATCACAGCAGCTCCATGTGTAACATCAACATGGACAAATATCAAGACACAATACATGAGAAACAAACAACACACATTTAACATAACGGCACAATCACTGAGAGAAAACCTGTTCAAAGTACAAGAAACCTCGAGGAGAGAAACAGAGGAGGGATCCCTCTCCCAGGACGGACAGACGTGCAATAGATGCCGTGTGTAAATATACATATTCATGGCTCCTACAGAGACACATCGTGCACACACACACACACACACCTTTCTTCTCCATCTTCTTCATGGCCCGCAGCTTGTCCACGTTATGCGGGTCGTTGAGCCACAGCTGCATGCGGACGAACGGCTCGCGGCCCTTCAGGCTCAGCTTGTGCCAGGGCTTTGGTCTGGAGAGCAGGTCGGACACGGAGCCCTGCGTCAGGCCCAGGACCGTCTCCCCGAACAGACGCTGGCCTGGGGAGACACACACACACACACACACACACACACACACACACACCGTTCAGTTAGCAAGAACTCTAAATGAACAAGTCTAACACACATAAACCCAAGACACCCAACAAATCAGCCCCCCCTTGCCTTCACCTGCAATATGTAACTTAAAGGTCCCCTATTGTGCAAAATCCACTTCTTCATGTCTCTTCTACATCAACATGTGTCCCCTCTTCTTCATGTCTCTTCTACATCAACATGTGTCCCCTCTTCTTCATGTCTCTTCTACATCAACATGTGTCCCCTCTTCTTCATGTCTCTTCTACGTCAACATGTGTCCCCTCTTCTTCATGTCTCTTCTACATCAACATGTGTCCCCTCTTCTTCATGTCTCTTCTACATCAACATGTGTCCTCTCCTTCTTCATGTCTCTTCTACATCACCATGTGTCCCCTCTTCTTCATGTCTCTCCTACATCAACATGTGTCCCCTCTTCTTCATGTCTCTTCTACATCAACATGTGTCCCCTCTTCTTCATGTCTCTTCTACATCAACATGTGTCCCCTCTTCTTCATGTCTCTTCTACATCAACATGTGTCCCTCTTCTTCATGTCTCTTCTACATCAACATGTGTCCCCTCTTCTCCATGTCTCTTCTACATCAACATGTGTCCCCTCTTCTTCATGTCTCTTCTACATCAACATGTGTCCCCTCTTCTTCATGTCTCTTCTACATCAACATGTGTCCCCTCTTCTTCATGTCTCTACTACATCAACATGTGTCCCCTCTTCTTCATGTCTCTCCTACATCAACATGTGTCCCCTCTTCTTCATGTCTCTTCTACATCAACATGTGTCCCCTCTTCTTCATGTCTCTTCCACATCAACATGTGTCCCCTCTTCTTCATGTCTCTTCTACATCAACATGTGTCCCCTCTTCTTCATGTCTCTTCTACATCAACATGTGTCCCCTCTGTGGAAAGAGACTCTGAAAGTTTCAGGAACAAAGATTCTCTCTCTTTTTGATCCATTTCTATAAAAACCTGTCTGAAAATGAGCTGATCAGATTTTGGCCACTTTATGATGTCATAACGATGTTTTGGCTTGAGTAACCATTAGCCAATCAGCAACCAAGGTAACCCCCCCACCCCACATTATCACCTGAATCTCCTTATTTTCATCTAAAGTAACAGACAGTGGCCGTTTCTCAATCTCGAGGATTCTGGCTTCCAAGCCAATATTTCAAGGATGCTACGTCATCGAGTGCCGCCGAAGGACTGTTCCAATCTCCAGCATACTTGGAATTCCACCGAGGCCGCGTCCTTGGTTTGGGGGAGATTTCGAGGCTGCACATGGGTAGACTTCACATCCTTAAAATCCCCACAATGCTTTGCGCACGGACCAATTTCAAAAACCCTTGCGGAGAATGGCTGAACCGACGCAGCACACATTTAAATGTAAGTATGTAGTGGCGTAGAACATGTGTTGGTAAATATGTTAAAGTGGGGAAAGTACTGCGGTGTGAACGCGCCTATAGGGGACCTTTAAAGGAGACCCATACGGAACAGGAAAAGACTAAAAATGACCACGTGAAACATACAAAAATGACACTGAAGACACTTACATGTACAAGGACTACGGAAAGGGGGCAACAAACTACAAAGCGACACCTTCACCTGCGATATGTAACTTTAAAGAGACACCTACGGACCAGGAAGAGACTCAAAATGACCAAGCGAAACATAAAAAAGCCTTGAATCTTGAACTCAGACCCACCCAGGTTGTTGTCCGTCAGCACCTCCTTCACCTTCTTGGTGATGGTGTAGGTGTCGAGCTCCGAGGCGACGGCCACCAGCTCCTGGATGCCCAGCGGCTGGGGCGGCTGCTGGGGGGCCATGAGGCCGGGGGGGGGCTTCCCTCCGTCGGGGTGGGGGGGCAGCAGCAGGCCCTCTGGCTGCTGGTTCTCCTTGCTGCTCTCCAGAGACAGGCTGCCGGGCTCCAGGGGGCTCTCAGCGGGGGAGGGGGGCGGCGAGGGGGACGACTGGGCCGTCACCGGGCTCTGATCTGCATTTTAAGGAAAAAAAGAAATTTAAAAAACAACTTTCACAACAACGAAAGAGAAAGATTGTCCTTTTTTTTTACGTATGCAACAATTTGTCTTTCTTTTGGACGCCTTCAAAGGACTAAACTTACTTTTTTGTGTCTTTATTTCCCACATTTGAAATTGAACAGGCCAAACGGGCATTAGCCCAAGATACCTATAAAGTAAGTGCCCCAACGCGACTTCATCGGCAAAATATAATTTAAAGAGACCCATACTGACCAGGAAGAGATTCAAAATGGCCAAAAAGAGACTTACAGCGACTATGGAAGGTGGGCAACATACTACAAAGAAATGCACAACACACAGACGACAAATTGATACAGAAATACCCAAAGAATTACAAAGAAGTGACTCAAAACAACAACAAAGACAAACAAAATGTCAAAGACCTTCAATGTGACCATGAACAGACACAAAATGGCTACAAAGACACAATGTGCACAAAAAACTGATATAAAATGAGGAAAACAAGGCAAAAAGTGATCACAACAAATGATTTTTGGCACTAACTCATCTCAAGTGTGATCCTGGCTTCTCTTTTTGTGTGTGTAATTAAACGTAATTAAACTCCATGACATTTATGAGAGGGACTGCTCGAAAGTAGGATATTTGGGATATCCGTCGTAGCCAGGGTTTACGATCAGTCTTTGTGTGATTTGTACTGAGGAACAAATATCACATCACCGACGGGTGAAAAATAGTGTTTTGGTAACACGGGGTGTTCAGGTAACACTTAAAGACTTTGTTATGGAACGCAAAGCAGAGTAGGGGGCTAGTACACCCTCCTGAGGGTCCGATTGTGGATGTCATGCGAGCAAAACATGGTGAAAACAGTCTGTCTAAATTAAAAATCTGGACGGAAATGTTCGGATTTCCAAAGGGAGGTTCTTTGAGTAAATTAAAAATCAAGAACCTAAAGAATTGAACTATTCATATCTTAGACTGCACTGTAACTTTTATCTTTTAATGTTTATTTTATTAGCTTTTCTTTTTAATGACTGATTTTAAATGCCATTTTCTTAATGTCTTTCATTTTTTGTTTTTCTTTCAATGTTTCTTTTATTATCTTTTAATGTTTTTAAATGCCTTTGTCTGAATGTCTTTCATTTTTGTAAAGCACCTTGAATTGCCTGGTGCTGAAAGGTGCTATATAAATAAACTTGCCTTGCCTTGTGTGTGTGTGTGTGTGTGTTAATGTGTGTGTGTGTGTGTGTTAATGTGTGTGTGTGTCTCACCCAGAGTGTGTCCGTGGTGGAGGGGCGGGTTGAGGCTGTGGCCCAGTTGGTCCAGGAGCCACAGCTGCATGCGGATGAACGGCTCGCGACCTTTCTGAGTGAGTTTGCTCCAGGGTTTGGGTCGGGACAGCATGTCGGACACAGAGCCCTGAGACAGACCCAGGATCTGCAGAACACACAGGGAAGTATAACTTAATACATAACACAGGTAATTATACTTTATATATTGAATACAGGTTGATGCATGTAACCTGCACATGCTTTTTGTGACAATACGAACAAGAAATGTATTAAAGAAATGATAATGACACAGAACAGAAGCTCTTTCTGTAAAGCCTCAGTGATGCACTTTGAGCAAACAGCCACTAGAGGGCGACATTACATTACAAATGTTTATGATAAGTCCTTGTTTTACTCGTAGTTCTAGCACTTTTCATGGAGATAAAGAACATGCATGGTCATGAGTTTATTCACTCAGACAACTACTAGGATAACGCCCCTAAAGACTTTCAGACAGCTTCTATTGCTTTAAATCAAACACAGCATTTCAGAGCACTCAAATCCTCTTTCTTTTTTAAGTCTACACACTGGACCTGGTCTTGCCTCAGTTAATTTGGTTTGCTAATAATGATTACATATAGGACTAGGATACCCATGCAGACCTGACACCAGAGACATAATGAGCACCATTTACCGGCTCGAAAAATATATGCAAATTAGCTGCTTATATTTTGAACATCCAAAAGCCATTTGGTTTGAAGAGTGAAAATATTATTTTGCAAGCTGGCTGTATGCGATGCAACTGCAATATGATTACCATATCAAAAGTCACAAGTTATATTATTGGACTTTATTAAATATGTCTACTCAGTGTAAAATGCTTATGCTATCCTCTGCTAGTGTATGAGAAGTCCTCGGTTCAGGAGTGTAATTGTTCTCGTATTTTCACATTTTGTTGCAGTGAGAACAGATTCTACATTAGCATACAAGCGTGTCTCTACTTTAAAGAGTCCTCTCCTGCTGATGTTCAGGTGTATATCAGTATGTAGTGTCTATACTTTAAAGAGTGCTCTCCTGCTGATGTTCAGGTGTATATCAGTATGTAGTGTCTCTACTTTAAAGAGTCCTCTCCTGCTGATGTTCAGGTGTATATCAGTATGTAGTGTCTATACTTTAAAGAGTGCTCTCCTGCTGATGTTCAGGTGTATATCAGTATGTAGTGTCTCTACTTTAAAGAGTCCTCTCCTGCTGATGTTCAGGTGTATATCAGTATGTAGTGTCTATACTTTAAAGAGTGCTCTCCTGCTGATGTTCAGGTGTATATCAGTATGTAGTGTCTATACTTTAAAGAGTGCTCTCCTGCTGATGTTCAGGTGTATATCAGTATGTAGTGTCTCTACTTTAAAGAGTCCTCTCCTGCTGATGTTCAGGTGTATATCAGTATGTAGTGTCTATACTTTAAAGAGTGCTCTCCTGCTGATGTTCAGGTGTATATCAGTATGTAGTGTCTCTACTTTAAAGAGTCCTCTCCTGCTGATGTTCAGGTGTATATCAGTATGTAGTGTCTATACTTTAAAGAGTGCTCTCCTGCTGATGTTCAGGTGTATATCAGTATGTAGTGTCTATACTTTAAAGAGTGCTCTCCTGCTGATGTTCAGGTGTATATCAGTATGTAGTGTCTCTACTTTAAAGAGTCCTCTCCTGCTGATGTTCAGGTGTATATCAGTATGTAGTGTCTCTCCTTTAAAGAGTCCTCTCCTGCTGATGTTCAGGTGAATATCAGTATGTAGTGTCTCTACTTTAAAGAGTCCTCTCCTGCTGATGTTCAGGTGTATATCAGTATGTAGTGTCTCTACTTTAAAGAGTCCTCTCCTGCTGATGTTCAGGTGTATATCAGTATGTAGTGTCTCTACTTTAAAGAGTCCTCTCCTGCTGATGTTCAGGTGTATATCAGTATGTAGTGTCTCTACTTTAAAGAGTCCTCTGCTGCTGATGTTCAGGTGTATATCAGTATGTAGTGTCTCTACTTTAAAGAGTCCTCTCCTGCTGATGTTCAGGTGTATATCAGTATGTAGTGTATCTACTTTAAAGAGTCCTCTCCTGCTGATGTTCAGGTGTATATCAGTATGTAGTGTCTCTACTTTAAAGAGTCCTCTCCTGCTGATGTTCAGGTGTATATCAGTATGTAGTGTCTCTACTTTAAAGAGTCCTCTCCTGCTGATGTTCAGGTGTATATCAGTATGTAGTGTCTCTACATGTCTCCATGCTTTAATGTTCAAAAAACTCTTCATTGTTCTCATACTGCCTGTGCTGCAGCACCTCTTTTCACCCTCTGTCTGAAACCAGAGCCCAGTCTGCTCTGATTGGTTAGCTGGCCGGCTCTGTCGTGATTGGTCAACCGATCACAAGCTCTAGTCAATAGAAGCGCACGTGTTACATCATGATGTCACTATGTTCAGGAAGTCAACAAAGGAGTCCAATGGAGGCGTTTACACACACACACACACATACACACACACACACACACACATACACACACACACACACACACACACACACACACACACACACACCATTGACACACAAAAACCTATAGAACACACTTCAGAAAGCCAATTCATCAGACTCTTTCAAACCTTCTCTCCGAAGATCCTCTGGCAGATGCCGTTCTTGGCCAGCTTCTCCTTCACCTGGCGGGTGAGCTCCAGCGTGTCCACCTCGCGGTACATGTACATCTCGTACTGCTCTGGGGTCAGCGGGGGCACGGTGGGCTTCAGGGCGCGCGGGATGTAAGCCGGATAGTAAGAGAGTCCTCCTCGTGGCCCTGGACCCGGAGACTCCCCGCTCATTGAGGTGTCCGACTCCACCTTCACCTCCACCACCTTCATAAGTGTTGGGAAAATACTGAGTGTCCTCTTCCAACATGAGAGTCCACATGATAACAAGGTATCCCAACTGTAGCTGTGAACATGACAGGATGTGTGATTACCTAGAAGAGCATCAGGACTGTTTGAGGCATATGATAGCTATGTGATTAACATGATGATTCAGCCTCTATGGAGACAGACATATGACAAGCATGCTCATTTCTGACGTGGAGCTAATCTGAAGTAAACATTGAAGACTGCTTTCTATTCCTCCATCTTGTGACTGTGTAACTCCCTCTCTTGGATATCAGCATGTGAAGGACACTGTTCAGGAACTAGCTGATGCTCTGTATGTGATGACTACTTCCATTCTGGAGAGGATCACAGATACATGGATCCTGAGACTGAAGCTCAAGCCGGGGACCAGGGAGTAACAGTAACATCACTAAAGGGTCCAATGGTTGAAACAAAACAACAAAATATATATATATATTTACCTTCACCAGCTCCTCCTCGGCCCCCGATGCCTCCTCGCTGTTTGTTTGAAACTCTCCATTTTCCAGGCGGGGCCACGGTCGGGGGAGAACTGGGGGTCCAGAGGAGGAGGTGGAAGACAGGGAGGGGGAGACTGAATTAAAAGGTAGAGAACTCCCCCCTCCACTGAGCACCATGGACCCCCGCTCGTGGCTCCAGTGCTGGTCGAAGTAGCTCCCCACCTCCCCGATTTCAGACTTCACTTTGCGGATGATGTTCTGCACGAAAGCGGCGGGGGAGAGGACGCTGAGGGGGGTCTGCGGGCTGCTGATTGGGTTAGCCATGCAGAGGGTGACTCCTCCCTCTTCTTGTTTGATGGACAGGGGTCTCTGTGGGGCTCTGGAGCGCTCGGGGGGGCCCAGACGCTCCACCTGAGGGCCGGATCCAGCAGAGGGGCTCCTCCCACAGACCTCCATCTCCATGATGGCGTGTTGCTGCGCCTCCATCTCCCTCCTCGCCTGCACCAGGATGTTCTTTATGGTGTCATCGGAGCTGCTGCCCGGCCCGATGCTGCTGCGGCCCGACGACGAGCTGAGGAGAGACCGCCCCTCGCCTGGGACACAAGCACACGGACTTTAACAACACACTCTGACTTTAAAAACACATTTTGAAAACACTCTGACTTTAAAAACACATTTTGAAAACACTCTGACTTTAAAAACACATTTTGAAAACACTCTGACTTTAAAAACACATTTTGAAAACACTCTGACTTTGAAAAACACATTTTGAAAACACTCTGACTTTAAAAACACATTTTGAAAACACACTGACTTTGAAAACACATTTTGAAAACACTCTGACTTTAAAAACACATTTTGAAAACACTCTGACTTTAAAAACACATTTTGAAAACACACTGACTTTAAAAACACATTTTGAAAACACACTGACTTTGAAAAACACATTTTGAAAACACTCTGACTTTAAAAACACATTTTGAAAACACTCTGACTTTAAAAACACATTTTGAAAACACACTGACTTTAAAAACACATTTTGAAAACACACTGACTTTAAAAACACATTTTGAAAACACTCTGACTTTAAAAACACATTTTGAAAACACACTGACTTTGAAAAACACATTTTGAAAACACTCTGACTTTAAAAACACATTTTGAAAACACACTGACTTTAAAAACACATTTTGAAAACACACTGACTTTGAAAAACACATTTTGAAAACACTCTGACTTTGAAAAACAACTTTCGATAAGACTTGTTTTGCCAGATGAGATAAGTTGTGCAGTGTGCATACTTGCTACTTACTGTGTAACTTTGTCTATGCAACCAATGTCTGTAATGCATTAAAGAAAGCATACTTACATTGCTATAAGCACTCATAAGTATTCACATGTTACTGCTAAACACCTGAGCTCTGTTAAACATTCCTGTTTGCTTTGAACCGCAATCAACCGTATTTAATTGTTGGAGGAGCTCAGGTCAGAATAATTTCATTGCCATTTCTACACTGTAGCTTTGTGCATATGATGATAACACCTTTGAATCTTGAATTGTTTTTGAACCCTAAGAAAGATTTCTAAAATCACTTTTTGTTACTTTGTGTAACTCTTTAATTATAATATCTTTTTGGGAAGTTATACTGAGTGTAGGAGTTGATTTTCAACCCTAAGGTAACACTTTCTATACAACCCATGTCTGTAATGCATAGTTAACAGGCTGAAATGTGTTATCTGTTTATAGCTCTGTATAATCATTTGGATAAAGCTTCCCGTCGCCTGGAACAGACTGACTTTAAAAACAGCTTTCGATAAAAATGTGTTTTCCCAGATGAAGGTTAGGACCAAAAAGTTGCTCATAAACATTTTTTGTTTGAAGCTATGCAGTGTGCATTCTTGAAACTTTGCGTAACTCTTAGCAACCGATGTCTACGGTTCATATTTGCTGCTCACTCAATTACATTTCTTTCCCAGGATGCAATTTTTTTCAAAGTTCATAATAAAAATATATGTATAATTGTGTTGCAATGGACAATAGTCACAGTTAAAGGTCACCTATGCTATTTTTAGGCAATAGCATCGCTCTCAGATATATACAAATATATAAAAAACATGTCTATGAAGTGTTTTGCCCAAAATACCAAACAGATCATTCTAGCCATGCCTCATATCCCTCTATTTCACTTCCTGTTTCAAAAGTGCTGATTTGGGGATAAAGCTTTAAAGAGGAGGGGGCTGAGCTCATGCGGGACCCGGCAGCTACCGTCTAAACTAAATGCTGCCGTGATGAAACGCCATATCATGGATTATCAAGGATCCTTTCTGAAACTGTCTGGAGCTCAAAGGCTTTCTCTCTTGACAGTTATACCACAAGGTGAGTTCCTTTTTACTTCCTGCTTCTTCACACACATGCTCTCCAGTACAGGTTAGCTCTGAGTGTTAGCGATGCTAATGTAAACACCGACCATATTACGTCCAAAACAGTCGGGCATTGTTTCTGATAGCAACGTTTCTGATTGGGCCGTGGGTCCACATTTCAGATATTACGTCATATCGGACGCAAATCTGGATCAGCTCCGTTGTTCCCCGTTTTTAGAGATTTGGGTACGGAGGAAAAGAGAGAGGGTTTATTTTCTGACGCTGCGTGAGTTCCCTGACACACCGGGGACACATCTTTATGTATAAAAGACATTAAAAAGTGCATTTTGCATGATAGGTCCCCTTTAAAATGTATAATAATGCGGTTTAAAGTTTACCAGTGGGCTTGTTTACTTTAATAAGAGTTATTTATTTAACCTTTTCTTTATTATAACGGCGATTACAACACATCACAACTTTGAGAAAATACATATTGGAAAAATAAATTCATTGCATAAGCAGTATTTATTGAGTATTATGATATTCGACTTTATAAGTAATTATAAAATGCTTCATAATGTTATATTATTTTTGTTATACAGCATGATACATATGTACGTGTTTCTCCAATGATAATTAAACAGCGATTTAAGCAGTTTACTGTCTAACGCTTCTTTAAAAAACGCATTATATTGTGGGAATATTTTCCTTTAACTACTACACTTTGGTTCTTACAAAAATTAATCGAATGCAATTTTAGTATTATGATACTTGACCCTATAAGAAGTTACAACATGTGTCATAATGTGCCATAATTATTGTTTTACAGCATGATAAATATGTACGTGTTCCTACAATGACAATTAAACAGCGACATAAGCAGTTTACTCTCTAACGCTTCTTTAAAAAACGCATTATAGACATGGCCCTTTCATATTAAGTTGCAACAAAGTGATCCAAATGCATGATAAAGACGGTAAACATCAATAAAAGTCAAATCAATCAATATGTCTCTCTGCCTCCCCCTCACCTCCCCTCTGGGACTGGATCTCCTTCTTGGCTTGCTCCAGGATGTTCCTGATGGCGTCGTCTGACCCAGTTTCAGGAGTTCGGATGCGAGGAGTGATGCTCCCTGCCACAGAGGGTAAGAGAGAGAGGAGGGGGAGAGAGGGTGAGTGGGATGGCTGATCAGAGAGTACTTCCAAGGCTTTGCTTTTGACTGCTAGATCAATGGCTGCCTTTGAGCGCGTGCTGTCTGAGGGTGCAGTGTACGGGAAGCTCAACTTTCAAACGCTGAGAATCTGGGGAGAAAACAAAGTTTAAAAGTAACACTACAAACACGGAGGAGGGAGACGAGAAGGAGAAGGCGGGGTTAGATGCACAGGTCCAGAAACTAAGCCACTAAATAAAGGTTGCATGATGATATGTGCTCTTAATAATATTGGTATATTGTCGCTGAAACGCTAACAACAAAACATCTGAGATAAGAAATGAACGAGAGAAAGGATTACATCAAGGTCAGATTGTTTAGTCTATGAGGAAATGATGCTACTTCTCACTTGGTGTTTTGCCTCAGTCATAACAAATGTCATACGGTATCAAACAAAGGCAACGATTAGACGCTCAGGTCCAGAACTAAAGCCACCGAATACACATTGCATGATGACATCTGCTATGAACTATACAGTATGTGTTTACTCTCGCTGAAACACTAACTAGTGCTCCAGATAAAAAAGAAACCAGAGAAAGGATATCATCAAGATGGTTCTGAAAAAGTGAAGCCATTGCAGAAGTGCCTTTAACTTATTAACACATTTCATAGAAGTCTATAAGACAATGACGTTACCTCAATCAACATTTACCTGATGAGTTTATGGTTTCAATCTCTAGTTTGAAGTCTTCTCCAGTTCAGGATAGAGCTCATTTTGGTCTCATTAAGAGTCAATTAGATCAGGGCTTCCCAACCTTTTTTCCCAAGAGCCCCCCCAAATTACTCCTGTTGGAAGTTGCGCGCGCCCCCCCCCCCCCCCCCCCCCACACACACACACACACACAAGGGGGGGGGCGCAATTATTAATTAAGTAATTAAAGTTTAAAAGTCTCAAAAAGCTACAACTACTGTCACAAACTGGATGAATGTGAAGTATTTTGTTAAAGGAGGATGAAAGCGTAATTAAGGAGCACTATTGGAGTGACTTTGATGGTTATTGGACTCAGGATTCATTCATTTGGATTCCCGCTGTATGAAGAAAACAAAGGACGGCGGAAGTGGAAACAATTCACAAAGGGATTAAACTGTTTAAAACACATGCTCAAAGTAAGCCGGATTTTGCCGATGTGTTTATGTGGATTCAAAAGTCGTAAATAATCTACAAAATGGAGGAGACCGATCTGATCGGAGCAACTGTGACAAATAATCCAACTGAAACCGGCATGGACAATGACTATGCTTTAAAAATGCACTTATCCAGACAAGCCTGGTTTGGACACTTTACGAGCAGAAGAAACATTTCTATAGAAAGAATTATACATTTCTGTCTTTTTATGCCTTTAATACTAACTTGAATTTGTATTAAAATTAATTAATCAATTATGTTTTATATTTTATTGTAATGTAGAGACAAGGCTTTTAGTGACAATCATGTATTGCGTTACAATTATATGTAAAAAAGAAAAAAGTGGAAAAAAAAGTCTAAATATGATATTTGGCCTCAAATCATCTGAGGCCTGGCGCCCCCCATGCGGTCTTTGGCGCCCCCCCTGCGCCCCCCAGGTTGGGAACCACTGGATTAGATGATAAAGCGACTTACATACTCAATACTGTGGACAATCCCCACAGGAGCAATTTGGGGTGAAGAGTCTCAGAGACACAACGACATGCTGACTGCAGTGGGGTTTGAACCTGTGCTCTCCTGATCCGAACACCAACACACTAGTCCACTGCGCCACAGCCTCCCACTATGCTTAAAGAGAGACTCCACTTTTTGACAGATTGTATAGAAGTCTATGAAAAAATGACGCTATGGTCTCAATCAAAGGCAAGGATTATATGCACAGGTCCAGAAATGAAGCCACCAAATGAAAGTTGAAGCTCTAAAAATATAATTGTATTATGGAGGTGTGTGGTGCAGTGGATTGTGCGTTGGTGTTCGGATCAGGTTCAAACCCCACTGCAGTCAGCATGTCGTTGTGTCCCTGAGACACTTCACCCCAAAGTGCTCCTGTGGGCATTGCCCACAGTATTGAGTATGTAAGTCGCTTTGGATAAAAGCGTCTAACAAGTGACATGTGATGTAATGTCGCTGAAACACTAACAAAAAAAAATCTCAAACAATTTGCCTCTAATCTTTTTCTGAAGGGCTCCAGATAAAAAAAGGAACAAGAGTAATGTCATGCAGTATTTTTTTTTTTTTCAGTATACTGATTGTATAGAAGTCTATGAGAAAAGTATGCTCATTCTAACTTGATTCATCTTCTTCCATACAGCATACTGTTCATTTTGTAATCATGGTCCTATTAGGAGATGAGGAGAAACTCAACTGTGTTTCTGATTGTATAGAAGTCTATGAGAAAGTGACGCTAAGTAGGACTTTTAAATAATAAGAAAACTATTATTATTTCTTCAGTAAACATGCTTTATTGTTCTCATACTGCCTGTGCTGCAGCTCCTCTTTTCACCCTCTGTCTGAAACCAGAGCCCAGTCTGCTCTGATTGGTTAGCTGGCCGGCTCTGTTGTGATTGGTCAACCGCTGAGAGATGTCCCGCCCCTTAGCCACCCACGTAGCGAGTGTTACATAATGACCATAATGATCAGACTTGCTCCCACTTTGCCGGTTTTTAAATCTCGTTCAAAGACCTACTTGTTCTCCCGTGCTTTTGCAGACCACGTGTTTTCTAAATTGGGGTTTTCTATTTTGTTGTGTTTTAAAATGTTTTTACATCGTGTATGACAGTTCTTTCAGTCTGTGGCTATAAGGATGGTTTTATTGTCTCGTGCTTTAGGGTTAGTTTAAATAAAGTTGGATTGGATTGGATAATGATGTCACTATGTTCCAGAAGGAAACAAACGAGTCCAATGGAGGCGTTTCAGGCAGAGAAAGTCCCTCTGGATGGAACACAGGGCTTTTAGACCATTCACATGCATTAAAACCTAAATAATACTCTACAGGAAAGGGAAACAAATCTGAATAGCGCCTCTTTAAGGACCTGAGTACTGTTGGGGAAATGTTTTCCTGAGCTCATAACTTTGACCCAGTTTATCAGTTTGTCCTCCTCACTGAGCACGACCTTGAGCAGTGTTTTGTCTCCCTGGTCCTGCCTGCTGGCGTCACCCGATAGAGGTTATTGTGTTTTATCTTGTCATGCAGCAAATTCAAAAAGTATAATGGAATATGGCCCACGAATGAAACTTGTGCTTGTCTTATATTGTACTTCTTAAATAGAAATGTAAAAATATATCGCACAGTAGTATTCATGTGGTAATAACATCACTTTTCAAATACATTCAGTCAATTCAAGTTGGAAACATTTTCTGACAATTCTTAGTTGATAAGAAAAAAGCCCTGTAACTTATTTACAAGCTTGAAATACAGCCTTCATATTCCTCCTTATTATCATCAATCTGAGGCTTCTGTTTTAAGGGATGAGCTGGTAACACTCACGAGCATCATTTACCTACTTTTGATTGATGTCGCTAACTTATAACTGAACTTAAGAGACGGTATACCTCTAGTGAGCGGCCCAGACCTTCGTATATTTGTCTGTATGTGGCCCTCTGTAAATAATGCGCATGATCTCCTCCCCTCACCTCTCTGTCGGACCTGGATGGTCCTCAGAGCCAGGATGTTCTGCTCGTCGGAGATGAACTGCTTCATCTTGATGAACGGCTCCTTCCCCTTCACCGTGAGCTTCCTCCAGGGTTTGGGCCGGGCCAGGATCTCGCTGACGGAGCCCTGAGACAGACCCAGGACGTAGTGCCCGAACACCCGCTGCCCGATGTTGTGCTTCAGCAGCTGCTCCTTCACCTGCGGGGAAAACACTCTTCAATATCAAAGGGGGGAAGTAGTGGAGTACAAATACTTCGTTACTGTACTTAGGTACATTTTTCTGGTACCAGTACTTTACTCCACTACTTATTTTTCTGACGACTTTTTACTTTGTACTTCTTACATGTTGAACACAAATACCTGTACTTTCTACTTTTACATGTTGAACTCAAATACCTGTACTTTCTACTTTTACATGTTGAACTCAAATACCTGTACTTTCTACTTCTTACATGTTGAACACAAATACCTGAACTTTCTACTTCTTACATGTTGAACACAAATACCTGTACTTTCTACTTTTACATGTTGAACTCAAATACCTGTACTTTCTACTTCTTACATGTTGAACACAAATACCTGTACTTTCTACTTCTTACATGTTGAACACAAATACCTGTACTTTCTACTTCTTACATGTTGAACACAAATACCTGAACTTTCTACTTCTTACATGTTGAACACAAATACCTGTACTTTCTACTTCTTACATGTTGAACTCAAATACCTGTACTTTCTACTTCTTACATGTTGAACACAAATACCTGTACTTTCTACTTCTTACATGTTGAACGCAAATACCTGAACTTTCTACTTCTTACATGTTGAACACAAATACCTGTACTTTCTACTTCTTACATGTTGAACACAAATACCTGTACTTTCTACTTCTTACATGTTGAACTCAAATACCTGTACTTTCTACTTCTTACATGTTGAACGCAAATACCTGAACTTTCTACTTCTTACATGTTGAACTCAAATACCTGTACTTTCTACTTCTTACATGTTGAACGCAAATACCTGTACTTTCTACTTCTTACATGTTGAACACAAATACCTGTACTTTCTACTTCTTACATGTTGAACCCAAATACCTGTACTTTCTACTTCTTACATGTTGAACGCAAATACCTGAACTTTCTACTTCTTACATGTTGAACACAAATACCTGTACTTTCTACTTCTTACATGTTGAACCCAAATACCTGTACTTTCTACTTCTTACATGTTGAACCCAAATACCTGTACTTTCTACTTCTTACATGTTGAACACAAATACCTGAACTTTCTACTTCTTACATGTTGAACACAAATACCTGTACTTTCTACTTCTTACATGTTGAACCCAAATACCTGTACTTTCTACTTCTTACATGTTGAACATAAATACCTGTACTTTCTACTTCTTACATGTTGAACCCAAATACCTGTACTTTCTACTTCTTACATGTTGAACACAAATACCTGTACTTTCTACTTCTTACATGTTGAACCCAAATACCTGTACTTTCTACTTCTTACATGTTGAACCCAAATACCTGTACTTTCTACTTCTTACATGTTGAACACAAATACCTGTACTTTCTACTTCTTACATGTTGAACACAAATACCTGTACTTTCTACTTCTTACATGTTGAACCCAAATACCTGTACTTTCTACTTCTTACATGTTGAACTCAAATACCTGTACTTTCTACTTCTTACATGTTGAACCCAAATACCTGTACTTTCTACTTCTTACATGTTGAACTCAAATACCTGTACTTTCTACTTCTTAAATGTTGAACCCAAATACCTGTACTTTCTACTTCTTACATGTTGAACCCAAATACCTGTACTTTCTACTTCTTACATGTTGAACACAAATACCTGTACTTTCTACTTCTTACATGTTGAACACAAATACCTGTACTTTCTACTTCTTACATGTTGAACCCAAATACCTGTACTTTCTACTTCTTACATGTTGAACTCAAATACCTGTACTTTCTACTTCTTACATGTTGAACACAAATACCTGTACTTTCTACTTCTTACATGTTGAACACAAATACCTGTACTTTCTACTTCTTACATGTTGAACCCAAATACCTGTACTTTCTACTTCTTACATGTTGAACTCAAATACCTGTACTTTCTACTTCTTACATGTTGAACCCAAATACCTGTACTTTCTACTTCTTACATGTTGAACACAAATACCTGTACTTTCTACTTCTTACATGTTGAACTCAAATACCTGTACTTTCTACTTCTTACATGTTGAACACAAATACCTGTACTTTCTACTTCTTACATGTTGAACCCAAATACCTGTACTTTCTACTTCTCACATGTTGAACTCAAATACCTGTACTTTCTACTTCTCACATGTTGAACACAAATACCTGTACTTTCTACTTCTTACATGTTGAACTCAAATACCTGTACTTTCTACTTCTCACATGTTGAACACAAATACCTGTACTTTCTACTTCTTACATGTTGAACTCAAATACCTGTACTTTCTACTTCTTACATGTTGAACCCAAATACCTGTACTTTCTACTTCTTACACGTTGAACTCAAATACCTGTACTTTCTACTTCTTACATGTTGAACTCAAATACCTGTACTTTCTACTTCTTACACGTTGAACTAAAATACCTGTACTTTCTACTTCTTACACGTTGAACTCAAATACCTGTACTTTCTACTTCTTACATGTTGAACTCAAATACCTGTACTTTCTACTTCTTACACGTTGAACTCAAATACCTGTACTTTCTACTTCTTACACGTTGAACTCAAATACCTGTACTTTCTACTTCTTACATGTTGAACTCAAATACCTGTACTTTCTACTTCTTACATGTTGAACTCAAATACCTGTACTTTCTACTTCTTACATGTTGAACTCAAATACCTGTACTTTCTACTTCTTACATGTTGAACTCAAATACCTGTACTTTCTACTTCTTACATGTTGAACACAAATACCTGTACTTTCTACTTCTTACATGTTGAACTCAAATACCTGTACTTTCTACTTCTTACATGTTGAACACAAATACCTGTACTTTCTACTTCTTACATGTTGAACTCAAATACCTGTACTTTCTACTTCTTACATGTTGAACTCAAATACCTGTACTTTCTACTTCTTACATGTTGAACCCAAATACCTGTACTTTCTACTTCTTACATGTTGAACCCAAATACCTGTACTTTCTACTTCTTACATGTTGAACACAAATACCTGTACTTTCTACTTCTTACATGTTGAACTCAAATACCTGTACTTTCTACTTCTTACATGTTGAACACAAATACCTGTACTTTCTACTTCTTACATGTTGAACTCAAATACCTGTACTTTCTACTTCTTACATGTTGAACACAAATACCTGTACTTTCTACTTCTTACATGTTGAACTCAAATACCTGTACTTTCTACTTCTTACATGTTGAACTCAAATACCTGTACTTT